>JAVTVY010043246.1:0-19980 GCA_036873755.1 Hanleya hanleyi | reverse complement strand
GTAACATCTTTGCTTCAATCTGTACAGACGGTTATTATGTGATCTGCTGTACTTGTCTATGTTGTGATGCAAAGTAAACAACAAATAACTTCTATGTATCTCAACGAGTTGTCTTGTGGTTCTTCGGATTGACTGAAGACGAACACTACGGAAAAAGGGTTATGTGGAGAAGATCCCCGTGTCTTATCACTTCCACGTAATCAACTGATAGATAGGACGCAAAAATTCTACAAGTTGTTCGGTAACGAATCCATCCCTATAAGTACAGACACAACCACCACCGGGCGGTAACACCACCACCACCACCAGGCATTGACGCCCGGTGGTGATGGCCTGCCGAGAGAGGAAGGGTGGCTTAGTGGGTGTATGTAAATTTAGGATTGGGTTTGAACACAAAGCGGAAGATCAATACGTTGATAAGTGTTTATATAGTTTATTATCCCCTCCAGTACATCATACCCACGCCGAAGAAACCGCGTTGGCTATATTTACAATTCAAGTATGCTCTTGTACAAACAGATCCTGTCCTTTCAGAATGTTCAATCTTCGGTCATGTTCGCTCTGATCCGTATGTTCTAATTCTCGTCGGACAGTCCAGGATATTGTTCAGGCAGCATGCCCCCAAACTATTGTTTGCGAATTCTGATCGCATTTCCAGGTCCTCGGTGGGTGGTAGCCCATATCCTCTTCCAAGTGACGCTTGGTTTTTATGATGGACGTCTGCGTGGGGTCGCCTCTCATTTCGAGCGGTAGCAGGGTATACTCTTCATAGATCGTCATAGCTGTTTTCCTGATAGTGGGACGCATTTAGATGTACGCCTCTTGTAAGTTATCCTGTCCGGCGTCCTCGATCGCTGCAGCTTGATTATTAGTAGCTGCTCTCACAATACGATCCCAAAAAGGTAGGTGCATCCTCACTTCCTTGGGATGTAGGCTGACTATCTGAGATCAAGCTCTCCGTATCAGTAAATAGACTCTCGGCAGTGTCTGTATCAACCTCCTCAGTGGGCTTCTGGTGTCACATCATATCGTAATGTCTGGTGAACGTGCGTTCGCACTCAGAGCATGTATAACCCATGTTGATGGTTGAACGTCGAGTGTGCCTGCTTTGGGAATACATTTGCTTTTATAGACAGTAACACCCGTCATAACCCATGTTGATGGGTGAACGTCGAGTGTGCCTGCTTTGGGAATACATTTGCTTTTATAGACAGTAACGCCCGTCAACGCCCGTCTCAATACCTTAACGTCCTATCCCAACGGCTTATGCATTGTCGATCATTATTGGATGGACATAATTAGTTTGGAGGTTGAAGAAGATAATTTCTTGCAGGATCAGCTGTTTCTCCGTCCTCTACCACTTGCGCCTGTAGAGCTCGAGCCGATTTCCCGCGTCGTTTGTTGTAGTGTCCTTACATACGTGGACGTGCCAGTAACATCCATAAAATTGAAACACCGTAGGACGGTCGTGGATGAAATGAAATGAAATGAAATTTATTCACCAAATAATGAGGGTATACACCAATGACTATCAGTAACAATAAGAAGAAAATAAAGAAAGAAAAAGATTAGACACTGGTACTATTAGCCGTATGAGCAGAATTGGCGAGAATAAAACCCGTAAGGGCTTGTTCTATCCCAAAATAAGACTAAATATGGCAAGATACACCAAAACGTTTTCATGAAGTGAAATATAAGCAAGGCATTATGTCAGTTATATACGAGTATCCATGCAACTATGTAATACATGTCAGTTATCGATAAGGTATGTCTTGAGTTTTGACTTAAAGAGAGAAATGGAATTGATGCTTTTAATTGAAGGAGGTAGTATGTTCCACTCACGAGGTCCTTTTATTTTGAGGGTATAAAATGATAGATTTGATCGATAGATCGGGCGATATAGTTTAAAAGTTGTCCCCTAGTTCGGTAAATATGTACATCGGATTGCTTAATGAAGTAGAAACGGAATTTTGATGGTAGCAGGTCTGGGTTGTGAAAAAATTTATGAGCCATCAGAAGGCAAGAGTATAAGTTTAGTTTGCATAGTTGTAGAATTTTTAATTCTGTAAATAACGGTGTAGTATGGTCTAGTTTTTTTGATAAGGTTATTACTCTCAAGGCGCGTTTCTGCAACAAGACAAGGGGATTCAAATGTGTAGCATAGGTATTTCCCCATAGAACATTGCAATAAGATAGATATGGGAATATCATCGAATAATACAATGTATACAGTGTTTTCTTATTTATCGAGTTTTTTATATGATTTATGACACCTATGTTTCTTGATACCTTGTTGCATATGTAGTTTATGTGGGATTTCCAATTTAGCTGGTCATTAATGTAAATACCTAAAAATTTAAATTGATGAACGAGTTCAATTTCTGTTCCAGAGATATATAATCCAGGTATATTAGTCGTTGGTCGGTAAACATGGGGTTTTATTAACATGTATTTGGTTTTTTTAATATTCAATGACAGGCGATTACAGCAGAACCAACTATGTAGTTTCTGTAATTCCTGTGACATAATATTAAACACGTCAGATATGTTGCTGGAAGAAAATACGACACTGGTGTCATCGGCAAAGAGAGTAATTTTCAACATATCCGTTGCGCTGTTTATATCATTTATATAAAGAAGAAAAAGTATAGGTCCGAGGATTGACCCTTGAGGGACACCATATCCAATAGACAATGGTTCCGATAACTTCTCATTGTATATAACTGTTTGTGATCTATCCGAGAGATAACTGTTAAACCAGGTATTAGATAGTCCTCGAAAACCATAGTGTTCAAGCTTGGAGAGAAGAATGTTATGGTTGACAGTGTCAAATGCTTTCGATAGGTCAAGGAAGGAGACTATGCTGTAACATTTCGATTCTTTTGCAGAGATCAGTGTATCATATAAAGAGCATGCTGCCAAAGATGTCGAGTGATTAGTTCTAAAACCAAACTGCTCTGAGGAGAGAGTTTCATTTGCATCAAGAAAATCTATTATTTTAATAATGGCCAGTTTTTCAAGTATTTTACTGAAACAAGGTAGGACAGATATTGGTCGATAGTTTGACAGAGTAGAAGGATCGTCCGATTTGAATACTGGTGTTACTTTGGCGCGTTTAAATATAGTTGGCACTATTCCACAGATGAAAGAGGAATTCATAATGGAGGAAAGTGGAGTTGAAATGTAATCAGAAACCAGTTTTACCATAGCCATCCGTATATCATCTAGACCAGGTGCTGCTGATTTTAGACTCATTATTGTCTTCTTCACATCATCAGGGGTAACTGAAGTAAACTCAAAATTATTAGGAACAGGGGTACCAAGGTAGTCTGTAAAGTTCGACCCTGTGTTTGGGATTTTGGAGTCGAGATTTGAAGCAACTGTCGTAAAGTATTCATTAAATTTGTTGGCTATTGTTTCATTGTCTGACATTGCCTCCCCATCTATTTCAAACGACTTTGGCGTTTGTTTCGGTTTGTTTCTGTTCAGGAGTTGGTTTAAGACCTTCCACGTACCCTTGATGTCGTGATTGCTTTCATTGAATTTCTGTTCAAAGTGTTGCTTTTTAGATAGACGGATGGTGTGGTTTAATTTGTTTCTATATAGTCTGTATTGTTGGTGGATATTGACATCCAAAGTGACGAGGTACAGTCGATAGAGTTTGTTCTTTTCGTGAATTGACTTTAGAATGCCGTGAATGAGAGCAATTGACTTTAGAATGCCGTGGATGAGAGCAAATCCATCGACGGCGAGACGGCGATCATCCACCCGCTTTTTCGTGGCATTGGTTTGATGGCGTATAGAAATGCCGCGTCGATGGGCTTCCCAGTCCAGCCACTGGTCAGCGAGATGCATGTACGGACGTTGCGGCTTAAACGCTGGCCTTTCGCCAACCAGCGTGTATAATGGCCGGTTCGCATAGGTTGGGCGAGCGACCACAATTAGAGCGCAGTGGCATCGAATCCAATAATTTTCGCACACACTTTCTCTCCTCGAATGGTTGTGACGTCCTTTTCGTGGTATCGGTGAAATATGAGGCTAGGGCCGCCCACGATGTTATTCCGCAAACAATCATCTTTTTGCTACATCAGCGAGAAGTAGATGGGTAAATCTTGACAGAGATGCCGTAGGGCCACTCTAAGTAAACTAGAACACTCCTCGAAAATGTCGACGTACATCTCACGACAAAAGAGCTGGGACATTTTGTCGGCCGCTTCAAGAAAAGGGATCCCATCCAGGTTGTTATAGAAGCCGAGGAAATCTCGCTAGGTCTGCATGCCTTCTTGGTTTCATACCTGCTGAACTTCCGCTTCTTCAGAACACGCTTCTTCCGAACACGTCTCTTGCTTTAGATCGTTGAGAAAAAAGTCCCGGGCGGTAAATGAGGTTTCTCCAAGTGGTCGATAGTAGACATATAGGTGTAGGGGAACCGGCCTTTGGTTTGCGCACAATCATATGCCTTCACCCACTGATCATAGCTATAATCGGGAGCTAGGTAATTGCGTACACCCAGGAAATGTAGTAACGTGGTGGTAAGGGCCATGTGATTATTGATCTTTTTGATCATGCACTTCACGTCACCCGACTTGGCCAAATAAGGATAGAGAAATTCCATCACCATGTTGAGATCGTATCGGCCAGAATTGATCCCGAGCACCGGTAACTGGGTCAGGTATTGTAAGAATCGGGCTTTCAGTATTTCCGCGTACGGCTTGGGTAATGGTACATCCCGCGCTGAATCTCCTTGGTCTCACTTTCTTCCTCCTCTTCCGTCTCAGTCTCTTCACTGCCACTGAACGATACACCGGGTGTAGGAATGCTATCATCGAGTTGGTCCAGAACGTCCTGGTACTTCGACACCAATAGTTCGTTACTGGCCGCACTAACTTCCTCTAAATATCCGCCTCATCTGGATAACCAGGTCATGGGAGTTCCCGGCTGAAACGAAACATGTAAGCGTAGCGTCATAGCGCGGAACGTTGGTGGAGATGCTGACATTAAGGGGGATATGGCGCTGCGTCCAGTGTGTTTTGGATGACATAGTGCCCCTCTGCTCCAAAATGCCCTCGAAATCGTAACACGCCCGGTGTTGAAAATAGCGGTCCTCTTCCAGTATTACAATACCCTCGTCAGCCAGTTCCTCGAAGATTGCGGGCGTATTATAGTACACGCCGCCGGGAAAGGTGATGGTACGATAAGGCGGGATTTTGGCCTATACGTGGTGCGATTGAAATGGAAAAAATAAAATGTCCTAAAAATACTTAGGTTTTAATGTAACGGCAAGAGAAAGTATGAATACACAATGCGTGAAAATTTTAGTGCGATTGCGTTATGATTATAGTTATCACATGAAACTGAAATCCGCAGCTTGTGCTATTTCGTGAAAAAGGGTCTAAATCGAGTCCTTTAGACACGCATTTAGACGCGAAGGACCCCTTGGACCAGAACGCCATTTAACCTGGTGTTGTGTGGTAACATTATATTCCCACTGCTGGAAGATTTTTTTGGTCCAAGGGGTCCTTCATAGTAAAAAATGAAAAGTTATGATTCATAACGTTTGAAGTTTTCGTAAGTAGATTAAAGTGACAAAATAGCCTGTTACAGTTGTTCGTATGTCGTGGTGTAGTGGATACGCACGTTGGATCATAAGCGGCTCAAAATTTTCTTTTACCGAGTTCGAATCCCAGGAGGGCAACATGTGTGACGTCGACAAGTTATTTCAATCTTTCTCATTTTTGTAAAAATATATTGCATTCGGTATACCTGAAATAAGATTTTAGGCTATCACTATGAACCAATTAAAATTAAAATAAATATTGTTTACCGATGACATGATACATGTGTGAACATTACGGGCCAGTTATAAGTAAATCGAACGATCAGTCGCTCCCTGTTACAGCGGCAATATATTCGCCTAAATTGTGTATTATTTATTCTCCAATATGTGCATGTAAAATCGACTGTAACGTGGTATCTTGGTATCGAACACATTTGAAGCTATCATGGTTCACCGTAACATTCAGTCCGTTGATTGACAGTTGCCGCCGACGACAAGTTGTACATTGCATTGTGATTGACAGATGGAGAGAAGAAATGTACATTCCTATGAGTCGGCTGGCTGTGGGCAAAAACCCCGCCTTACAATACCATCTCCTTTCCGCTGAATGGCATTAGCGCAGATTTTCTCGTGCCGGTGTGACAGAAACGGTGGTCCCTCAGACAGCAGTGTCAGTAGTATAGAAAAGACCGATTGGGTCATATTGACCCCAAAAATTTGCATGATTTGTGGAGGAAACGTGGAGGAGAGGTCAAGTGCACTATAGTTCCGGCAGAATGACCAAAAAGCTACCTCCAACACAGGAGAGTTCCAATTGTGGCAGGGAATGTATTCGTCCGCGGTGATGCGGTCTGGTGGTGATGCCGTCGCGGGAAAAAGCTTCCGCGGAGAAAAAGTAGTCCCGAGACTTCAAATACGCTGCATGGTCCGATGGGGTCGAGTGAGGTATCAAAGTGAAGCATTCGTGAAGGGGCATCTAATGGGCTGGGTGTGGGGTTGAAATATCGGCATTCGGCGCATGCGCGGTGGCCAAAGGGTATGAAAATAGACGTTTTGGATCTAGGGGAGCCACTAATGGACCGTTGGGGTCGAGTGAGGTATCAAAGTGAAGCATTCGTGAAGGAGCATCTGATGGGCTGGGTGTGGGGTTGAAATATCGGCATTCTGCGCATGCGCGGTGGCCAAAGGGTATGAAAATAGACGTTTTGGAGCTAGGGGAGCCACTAATGGTTCGATTGGGTCATATGAGGCATCAAAGTGAAGCATTCGTCAAGGGGCCTCTGATGGGCTGGGTGTGGGGTTGAAATATCGGCATTCTGCGCATGCGCGGTGGCCAAAGGGTATGAAAATAGACGTTTTGGAGCTAGGGGAGCCACTAATGGTCCGATTGGGTCGTATGAGTATCAAAGTGAAGCATTCGTGAAGGGGCATCTGACTGGACTAGTGGCGTTGTCACCATTCTGCGCATGGGCGGTGGCCAAAGGGTATGGAAATAGACGTCTTGGGATCTAGGGGAGCCCCTAATGGGCCGATGGAGTTGTATGAGGTATCAAAGTGAAGCCTATGTGAAGGGGCATCCAGTCATGCGTGGGTGCATGTAAAATGTTTCCTGAAAAAAAAACGCAACACGGACTTTCAAGAAAAAATCTGGGAAAATGCCTATATGGGGTATGGGGGTATATAGGTCGCCGGGCTTAACGGGGCTCGCCTATCAATAGAGTTATCTCCCCCTAGTTCCAGGGTGGGTGTATGTAAAATTTTTCCTGAAAAAATACGGAACACGGACTTTATCCTAAATTACGGGGAAATGCCTATATGGGGTATGGGGGGTATAGCACCATCCTGGGAAACCTACTTCTCGACATTTGCGGTATGGTTGTTTGGATTTGTTTTCTTAGTCTCGTCAAGACAAAGATGATAGGAAGTGTCGCGGAGCGAATTGGTGAAATTTTTGAAAAAGTACCATACAGCCCATATAGACCCACATAGGCCCATACTAGGGATATAGGACCAATGTTTGTCCCACTGGGAAACCTACTTCTAGACATTTGCGGTATGGTTGCTTGGATTTGTTTTCTTAGTCTCGTCAAGACAAACATGATAGGAAGTGTCGCGGAGCGAATAGGTGAAATTTTTGAAAAAGTACCATACAGCCCATATAGACCCATATAGTCCCATACTGGGGTATAGGACCAATGTTTGTCCCACTGGGAAACCCACTTCTAGACATTGGTATGGTTGTTTGGATTTGTTTTCTTAGTTTCGTCAAGACAAACATGATAGGAAGTGTCCTGGCACGAAACGGTGAAATTTTTGAAAAAAGTACCATACAGCCCATATAGTCCCATACTGGGGTATAGGACCAATGTTTGTCCCACTGGGAAACCTACTTCTATACATTTGCGGTATGGTTGTTTGGATTTGTTTTCTTTGTCTCGTCTAGACAAACATGATAGGAAGTGTCCCGGCACGAAACGGTGAAATTTTTGGAAAAAGTTCACCGAGGCCTGGGTAGGCCCATAGGCCTATACTGCATACGGGGTGGATGTGTTGGAGTCTAGGTGAGTCCCTCGTGGTCCAATGGTGTCGTATGAGGTCTTATTTTGAAGCTCTCATGCAGGAGCACTTGACTACACTAATGGTTCGTACGTTGTCAATACTCTGCGCATGCGCAGTCTGGCCGTATTATAGAAAGCAGGCATTTTGGGGGGTATGTGGGTGTGTGTTTGGGGTAGAGATGGGCTATTCACGGTTCGAATGGGTCGTGGAAGGTGTCAAAGTGAAGCTTGTGTGGGTTAGAGTCAGAATGGTGTGTTTTTAAGTGCAAGTCGCGTTAATCTGCGCATGCGCAGTTGGTTGTAGTAAGTAAAGTGACCATTTTGGGGCAGTACATGAAGGTATTTGGGGTCGAGATGGGCTATTCACGGTTCGAATGCGTCCTGGAAGGTGTCATTTTGTAGCTCTTGGGGTGTAGACCCCGATTTGGGGGCTGTTCACAGCATCTGTGACGTCATTGGTGACGTCATCAGTACAATTAGCAGTGAAGGAAGGTATTTGGTGTAGAGATGGACCATCCGTGGTGCGAATGCTTCGTGTGAGGTGTCATCTTGTAGCAACGCCCACCAGCGCCATTTGGGTTGCTTGGATTTGTTTTTCACGTCTAGTCATTTAGAACACGATGGGAAGGGTCTCGGAGGGCAACGGTGAAATTTTTGGAAAAGTACCATATAGCCCATATAGTCCCATACTGGCTATATGGGGGTATAGGTTCAACCTTGGAAATTCACACACGTTCATTGTGATAGGGGCTGTTTGGATTTGTTTTTCACGTCTCGTCATTTAGAACACGATGGGAAGGGTCCCGGAGCGAAACGGTGAAATTTTTGGAAAAGTTCACCGAGGCCTGGGTAGGCCCATAGGCATATACTGCATGGCTATGGGGTATAGGCCCATACGGGGTGGACGTTTTGGGGTCTATGTGAGCCCCTAATGATCCTATGGTGTCGTATGAGGTCTTATTTTGAAGCTCTCGTGGAGGAGCATGCGCAGTCTGGCCCGTAGTATAGAAAGCAGGAATTTTGGAGGGGTATGTGGGTGTGTGTTTGGGGTAGAGATGTACCGCTATGGGTCCGAATGGGTCGTGGAAGGTGTCAAAGTGAAGCTTGTGTGGGGTAGAGTCAGAATGGCGTGTTTTTAAATGCAAGTCGCGTCAATCTGCGCATGCGCAGTTGGTTGTAGTAAGTAAAGTGGCCATTTTGGGGCAGTGCGGGAAGGTATTTGGTGTCGAGATGGACCATCCCTGGTCCGAATGCGTCCTGGGAGGTTTCATTTTGTAGCTCTCGGGGTGTAGACCCCGATTTGAGGGATGTTCACATCATCTGTGACGTCATTGGTGACGTCATGATCAGTACGAGTAGTAGCCAAAGTGAACATTTTGGGGCAGGGAAGGAAGGTATTTGGGGTAGAGATGGACCATCCTTGGTCCGAATGCGTCCTGGGAGGTGTCATGTTGTAGCTCTCGGGGTGTACAGCCCCATTTGAGGGATGTTCCCGTTATCTGTGACGTCATCGGTGACGTCATCAGTACGAGTAGTAGCGAAAGTGGGAATTTTGGGAAAGTGCAGGAAGGTATTTGGGGTAGAGATGGACCCTCCTTGGTCCGAATGTGTCGTGTGGGGTGTCATTTGGTAGCTCTCGGGGTGTAGACCCCGATTTGAGGAATGTTCACAACATCTTTTACGTCGTCGATGACGTCATCAGTACGAGTAGTAGCGAAAGTGGGAATTTTGGGGCAGTGAATGAAGGTATTCGGTGTAGAGATGGACCATCCTTGGTCCGAATGCGTCCTGTGGGGTGTCATTGTCCTGTATTGTACCATATTTGTCCTGGATTATACAATATATATTCTGTATTATACCAAATCTGTGCTGTATTATACAGTATCTGTCCTGTATTATACCAAATCTGTGCTGTATTATACCACAGGTTTCCTGTATTGTACCATATATGTCCTGTATTATACATTATATGTTCTGTATTATACAATCGGATAGCGGTTGTCGTGAATAACAACAAGTTCAGCAATGTTTATATAGTTTATTATCCCCAATGTTACATCATACCTAGGCTAGGGGAGCCGCCCTGGGTATGTTTAGTATGTTCACAGCAAAAGAAATTGAAATATCAAACACCATGTTTTATTATTTAACGCGCCGTCACATTAGGTACAAGTGTTTACTGAGCTCAAGTCAACGATCAGCATGTAGACATAGAGAGTATGTGCGGCATGTTATGGTATTCATCAGTGCACGGGTGACGCATTCAACCGATGGCGGTGGTCGGTCAGCTTGGTAAGGAAGAACGTGACATTGGTTACCCTCTCTACCACCCATTGTATGTTGGGGCGTTGACGATGTGCCCATCTCAAAGCATCCACGGTGTCTAGTATCTCCAGCATCGTCTCTAGTGACCTCCGGTTAATGATGGTGAACGGCTGGTCAGACACATAGATATTATTGCCGGGATAATAATACCGTAACTGGTCCGTCTTTTTGTGACGTAAGATGTGCCCGAAAGCGACATTCAATTTGAAGGCCGTAGTTTGATCTTTGAAGATGGCTTCCACGTAGCTGCGTAGACGGGTGCGGTTGGTCAGTGGGAAATTGTAAATATCTTGAATAGGGCCATGAGGGTGGAAACAGTGCCGTGTCATGGACCAATGGCGCCGATCGATGTCACTCACTGGATGGTTGTCCTGTAAGAGATCGCCCAGAAAATGTTCGATGTTGTCAGGCGTATGACTCGAAACCGTAACGCTGGGGTCCGGCTGGATATCCAGGCTTTTCTGAACTGTGGGTATAGGCGGGCTCTCCTTCATCGCATCACCAGTGGCGTTCGTCTCCCCGGGCTTATCTTCACTGGGTCTGACCTTCCGCGGCTCCTCTTCAGTAGGAAGAAACCTGGAAACCTTTACACCGCGCGCGCCGGGGTCAAAGGTCAGTTCCGGTCACGTGAACGGAAGCGGAAGTGACCTCACAGAGGTCATATGCAAATGTCACTTTCGAGCTCTGAGCTCCACAGGCTTTGAGCTCCAAGAGCGCCGATCCAAGAAACACACTCGCAAGCACACACATACACACACAGAGGCATACATACACACACACATACACACGCACACGCACACGCACACACACACGCCTACAAACACACACACACACACACACCCACAGACGCAAACACACATTTGCATACACACACACGCTCGCATACACAGACGCATACACACACTTGCATACACGCACGCACGCATACACACGCACGCATACACACGCACGCATACACACACACACACACATACACCCAGACACACACGCATACACACAGGCGCATACACACACATACACGCTGCACACACACACACACACATACACACACATGCATACACGCAAGCATACACCCACACAAACCCACACGCACATACACGCATACACACACACACACACAGACGCATACACACATGCATACACACACAATATGACTATTCACATGCAGGACATGAGAGCTTCTGGACATGGACCTGATAGAAGTCCGGAATGGTGGAACATTCGTAAACATCCGGGCACTTTTACATCCGGGGACTTTTACATCCGGGTACATCCATGTTCTTGTACATCCGGGCTCTTGTCAATGACGTCCGCGCCTACATCCGGGTACTTCTATGCGGGTCCTTTAGCTGTGTGTTCCATACGGGTACATCGGGGTTTACACGGGAACAGCTGGATAGTTACGGAGGTGACCGAAGAGACACGGAGGTGCCCGAAGAGACACGGAGGTTACCGAAGATGTCACGGCTCGGCCCTCGACTTGGGGATCTAAAAATAGATCACCAGCTAGCGTGCTATAAAAGGGAAGCGGCCTGGCCGTTTCATCAGACATTCTGTCAACCACCAAGATGTTCACTTGCACAACTTGCCAGAAGCAGTTTACTCGTCTAGATAATTTACGACGCCACGAGGCCTCCACCCACAACGATGGACTGTATACTTGTATAACCTGCGCACGGTCATTTAATCGGGAGATGCTTTACTGCGCCACGAACGTTCAATTCATGGGCCACCCAAGCGTCCATGCGAGGATTGTGGTCAACTCTTCAAACGACGCAGTCAGTTGCTGCGACACCAACGTTTGATTCATGCCCCGGTACCATGGCATGAGCGACAACTTCCTACTGAAGAGGAGCCGCGGAAGGTCAGACCCAGTGAAGATAAGCCCGGGGAGACGAACGCCACTGGTGATGCGATGAAAGAGAGCCCGCCTATACCCACAGTTCAGAAGAGCCTGGATATCCAGCCGGACCCCAGCGTTACGGTTTCGAGTCATACGTCTGACAACATCGAACATTTTCTGGGCGATCTCTTACAGGACAACCATCCAGTGAGTGACATCGATCGGCGCCATTGGTCCATGACACGGCACTGTTTCCACCCTCATGGCCCTATTCAAGATATTTACAATTTCCCACTGACCAACCGCACCCGTCTACGCAGCTACGTGGAAGCCATCTTCAAAGATCAAACTACGGCCTTCAAATTGAATGTCGCTTTCGGGTACATCTTACGTCACAAAAAGACGGACCAGTTACGGTATTACTATGCCGGCAATAATATCTATGTGTCTGACCAGCCGTTCACCATCATTAACCGGAGGTCACTAGAGACGATGCTGGAGATACTAGACACCGTGGATGCCTTGAGATGGGCACATCGTCAACGCCCCAACATACAGTGGGTGGTAGAGAGGGTAACCAATGTCACGTTCTTCCTTACCAAGCTGACCGACCCCCGCCATCGGTTGAATGGGTCACCCGTGCACTGATGAATACCATAGCATGCCGCACATACTCTCTATGTCTACATGCTGATCGTTGACTTGAGCTCAGTAAACACTTGTACCTAATGTGACGGTGCGTTAAATAATAAAACATGGTGTTTGATATTTCAATTTGTTTTGCTGTGAACATACTAAACATACCCAGGGCGGCTCCCCCAGCCTGGGTATGATGTAACATTGGGGATAATAAACTATATAAACATTGCTGAACTTGTTGTTATTCACGACAACCGCTATCCGATTGTATAATACAGAACATATAATGTATAATACAGGACATATATGGTACAATACAGGAAACCTGTGGTATAATACAGCACAGATTTGGTATAATACAGGACAGATACTGTATAATACAGCACAGATTTGGTATAATACAGAACATATATTGTATAATACAGGACAAATATGGTACAATACAGGACAATGACACCCCACAGGACGCATTCGGACCAAGGATGGTCCATCTCTACATCAAATACCTTCATTCACTGCCCCAAAATTCCCACTTCCGCTACTACTCGTACTGATGACGTCATCGACGACGTCAAAGATGCTGTGAAGATTCCTCAAATCGGGGTCTACACCCCGAGAGCTACAAAATGACACCCCACACGACACATTCGGACCAAGGAGGGTCCATCTCTACCCCAAATACCTTCCTGCACTTTCCTAAAATGCACACTGTCGCTACTACTCGTACTGATGACGTCACCGATGACGTCACAGATAACGGGAACATCCCTCAAATGGGGCTGTACACCCCGAGAGCTACAACATGTCACCTCCCAGGGCGCATTCGGACCAAGGATGGACCATCTCTACCCCAAATACCTTCCTACGCTGCCCCAAAATGTTCACTTTGGCTACTACTCGTACTGATGACGTCACCAATGACGTCACAGATGATGTGAACATCCCTCAAATCGGGGTCTACACCCCGAGAGCTACAAAATGAAACCTCCCAGGACGCATTCGGACCAGGGATGGTCCATCTCGACACCAAATACCTTCCCGCACTGCCCCAAAATGGCCACTTTACTTACTACAACCAACTGCGCATGCGCAGATTGAAGCGACTTGCATTTAAAAACACGCCATTCTGACTCTACCCCACACAAGCTTCACTTTGACACCTTCCACGACCCATTCGGACCCATAGCGGTCCATCTCTACCCCAAACACACACCCACATACCCCTCCAAAATTCCTGCTTTCTATACTACGGGCCAGACTGCGCATGCGCAGACTATTGAAAACGGACGAACTATTAGTCCAGTCGCATGCTCCTCCACGAGTGCTTCAAAATATGACCTCATACGACACCATAGGATCATTAGGGGCTCACCTAGACCCCAAAACGTCCACCCCGTATGGGCCTATACCCCATAGCCATGCAGTATATGCCTATGGGCCTACCCAGGGCTCGGTGAACTTTTTCAAAAATTTCACCGTTTCGCTCCGGGACCCTTCCCATCGTGTTCTAAATGACGAGACGTGAAAAGCAAATCCAAACAGCCCCTATCACAATGAACGTGTGTGAATTTCCAAGGTTGAACCTATACCCCGATATAGCTAGTATGGGACTATATGGGCTATATGGTACTTTTCCAAAAATTTCACCGTTGCCCTCCGAGACCCTTCCCATCGTGTTCTAAATGACTAGACGTGAAAAACAAATCCAAGCAACCCAAATGGCGTTGGTGGGCGTTGCTACAAGATGACACCTCACACGACGCATTCGCACCGCCGATGGTCCATCTCTACACCAAATACCTTCCTTCACTGCTGAAAAATGCCAACTTTCGCTACTACTCGTACTGATGACGTCACCAATGACGTCAGAGATGTTGTGAACAGCCCCCAAATCGGGGTCTACACCCCGAGAGCTACAAAATGACACCTCATCCGACGCATTCGGATCAAGGATGGTCCCTCTCTACACCAAATACCTTCCTTTCACTGCCCCCAAAATGTCCACTTTGCGTACTACTAGTACTGATGACGTCACCGATGACACCACAGATGACGTGAACATCCCTCAAATCGGGGTCTACACCCCAAGAGCTACAAAATGACATCTTCCAGGACGCATTCGAGCCGTGAATAGCCCATCTCGACCCCAAATACCTTCATGTACTGCCCCAAGATGGCCACTTTACTTACTACAACCAACTGCGCATGCGCAGATTAACGCGACTTGCACTTAAAAACACACCATTCTGACTCAAGCTTCATTTTGACACCTTCCACGACCCATTCGAACCGTGAATAGCCCATCTCTACCCCAAACACACACCCACATACCCCCCAAAATGCCTGCTTTCTATACTACGGCCAGACTGCGCATGCGCAGAGTATTGACAACGTACGAACCATTAGTGTAGTCAAGTGCTCCTGCATGAGAGCTTCAAAATAAGACCTCATACGACACCATTGGACCACCAGCGACTCACCTAGACTCCAACACGTCCACCCCGTATGGGCCTATACTCCCATAGCCATGCAGTATAGGCCTATGGGCCTACCCGGGCTTCGGTGAACTTTTTCCAAAAAATTCACCGTTTCGTGCCGGGACACTTCCTATCATGTTTGTCTTGACGAGACTAAGAAAACAAATCCAAACAACCATACCGCAAATGTATAGAAGTAGGTTTCCCAGTGGGACAAACATTGGTCCTATACCCCAGTATGGGACTATATGGGTCTATATGGGCTGTATGGTACTTTTTTCAAAAATTTCACCGTTTCGTGCCGGGACACTTCCTATCATGTTTGTCTTGACGAGACTAAGAAAACAAATCCAAACAACCATACCGCAAATGTCTAGAAGTGGGTTTCCCAGTGGGACAAACATTGGTCGTATACCCCAGTATGGGACTATATGGGTCTATATGGGCTGTATGGTACTTTTTCAAAAATTTCACCGATTCGCTCCGCGACACTTCCTATTATGTTTGTCTTGACGAAACTAAGAAAACAAATCCATACAACCATACCGCAAATGTCTAGAAGTAGGTTTCCCAGTGGGACAAACATTGGTCCTATACCCCCAGTATGGGACTATATGGGTCTATATGGGCTGTGTGGTACTTTTTCAAAAATTTCACCAATTCGCTCCGCGACACTTCCTATCATGTTTGTCTTGACGAGACTAAGAAAACAAATCCAAACAATCATACCGCTAATGTCGAGAAGTAGGTTTCCCAGGATGGTGCTATACCCCCCATACCCCATATAGGCATTTTCCCGTAATTCAGGATAAAGTCCGTGTTCCGTATTTTTTCAGGAAAATTTTTACATACACCCACCCTGGAACTAGGGGGAGATAACTCTATTGATAGGCGAGCCCCGTTAAGCCCGGCGACCTATATACCCCCCATACCCCATATAGGCATTTTCCCGGATTTTTTCGATAAAGTCCGTGATCCGTTATTTTTTCAGGAAAATTTTTGACATGCACCCACCCATGAGTGGATGCCCTTTCACATAGGCTTCACTTTCATACCTCATACAACTCCATCGGCCCATTAGGGGCTCCCCTAGATCCCAAAACGTCTATTTCCATACCCTTTGGCCACCGCGCATGCGCAGAATGCCGATATTTCAACCCCACACCCAGCCCACCAGATGCCCTTTGACGAATGCTTCACTTTGATACCTCATATGACCCAATCGGACCATTAGTGGCTCCCCTAGCTCCAAAACGTCTATTTTCATACCCTTTGGCCCCCGCGCATGCGCAGAATGCCGGTATTTCAACCCCACACACAGCCCATTAGATGCCCCTTCACGAATGCTTCACTTTGATACCTCACTCGATCCCATCGGACCATGCAGCGTATTTGAAATCTCGGGACTATTTTTTCTCCGCGGAAGCTTTTTCGCGCGACCGCATCACTACCAGACCGCATCACCGCGGATGAATACATCCCCTGCAACAACTGGAACTCTCCTGTGTTCCACGTTTCCTCCACAAATCATGCAAATTTTTGGGGTCAATATGACTCAATCGGTCTTTTCTATACTACTAGTGTCCGCTTGCTATGATTTAACGCAGTCCGGATAATGACATCTGAAAAGGGACTCTTGGATATCAGAGCTCGCCTTAGCACACCCTGCATACCAAACGGCTGCTCCAACTTCCGCCGGAGGGTCAACTTCCGCCGGAGGGAAATTTCAAATTTGAGAAGCTAAGTAAGTTCAGATTTTTAATTTTTTGGTAGTTTTCACGTATTTAGTACTCGAAAATGTAATGAGAAAATGTTCTCAAGGGGACGTGTTAGCAATTCGTGTGAAATTTTCAACTCGTCCTTGTATTATTTTTTAATTACAATTCATTTTATCTGACATTAAGAGCTATATTGCAACATAACAGTGATTAGATGCTTAAAAAATCATCTATTTGTGTATCATCCGCCAAATAAGTTATAGATATATGAAGAGTAGTTCCTTAACAGCAGGCTGATAGCTTGTAGTTTCAAATAGTTCAATCTACTTCGGTCACTGTTAGTTTTTCTAGCTCATGCATGTTCGTATATGATACAAATACCGCCGGAGGAGCATGTCTCGAAGATATGATTACCGCCGGAGGATCTAATCTCTATGCGTTTGTGTATGTACACGATCAGGCCACTTTATTATATGTTAACCATGCAGAAATAGCCATGATCATCACTAATTTTATCCTCGACATTTACGCTCCATCGTGCCAACTCGTGTATTGGCCTAAGTGTTCTCATCAGCAGTTTGTCACCCCCTAAACTGTCGATGAAACAGCGATATTTCTGACAGTATGAGGTATACAATCTGACGCCGTGAGAATGTTGCGAATGTGTATCCGTCAGATACAGTCTAGGTATCGGATAACCCTCAAACACTTTTGAGAGCATTTATTTAAGGATAGCTATACCCTTAGAGGGTCAAAATTTGTCACTTTTTTATTACTTCATTCAAATATTCACTACTTCCTCTAACATTTGGTGAAAAAAAATGAGATAAAAATTATAAATAGAAGTGCTTTAATATTAGGATTGAAAATTTAGTTTCCGAGGCCCTGAAACAATTAAACAGATTGCCTTAGCTTGGGCTTGGCTACTATTTTTTTTGTCTGTTAAATTTCCCTTTCCAAAACTCATTTCCGCAGTATTATGGTAAGCTAATTATCTATTAGTCCTACTTATTTACATTAATGTACCCCCTTCTGATCAAAACCATGCAAACATCCTTATTTTTGTTTCTAGTTATGACAGTGACACTTCACTCAGACACCCGCCGTGAAGTAATCCACACAGGTGTGAACAAGTTTTAGCAGGTTTTTAAAGTTTAAATTGGACTTTAAACCGACTTGATGAAAAAAACTTAGTGTAATAGTTATCCAGAATAAACAGGAATTCGAGTAGGTCTCATTAGACAGATTAAAAATGTATTTGACAATAGAATTCAAGCAAAGAATAGGGATTAATTCATCAGCTGATAGCTGGATACATTTTGCCCGATTTCTATCCTTTCATTTTTGTACAAAATCCGAAATTCAAACGTTTATTTCTCGAAAAGTATCCATGCTACGCTTTTGAAATTTGGCATGCTTGTTACTTATAAGGTGATCTAGAAAACCTTATCTCACTTTTTGTAAGGTCGGCTTCGTTTTTTAATTATCCAACTTTTAAGACAAACGACCGTAAAAAAGTACATTTTTTTCAATTTATTTTAGTAAAATAGTTATAAAAACAAACCAGGCAAAAATTTAAAAAAAATGAGATAAAGTTTACTAGTTCGAATTGTCTCCTACCAAGGTATACCATCAAAGTTGAAACAAGACCAACAGTTTTCATGAAATTTCAATTGAAAAATGGACGCTACTGTTTTCATTTTAATTTGTTAAAATTGAAATATTTTCTACACAGTAGCAGCGTCAGTTATATAAATCATATAGTTGGAATCCCTACGATGTATACTTTCATAAAATATATAGTTTATTATGGTTATGTTGTATATTTATTGATACCGACGACAAATGGTCATGGGGTGCAAAAACTGCCTCTAAAGGGACAGCTATCCTTAAAGCACCATTAAGCGTTTCTGAACAAGAAGTACCGTACTAGATAAAAATTTCTGAGTTTATTGAATTGTTTAAACTACACGATTTATGGAAAAATTAGGTAATAAAGCTAGGTGGCAACTCACTAGGTTAGCGTTACACTATGATGAAGATCAAAGCAGTGATGCGAACAATGTGACGAGACAATAATAACATAATGACTGAAAATAACCACGGCATGTGCAAGAAACCCAGACGTGGGCGTGGCGTGCACACGCACTGACATTCCGGCTCACGTACGGCTCTCCAACCGGTCCAAATTTAGCATTGTTCGAGATGGGAGGTCCGATTATAAACTGCTATATCTGAATAAATATAGTTTCCCCCAAACGTATTTACCCCTACAAAGTTTCTGCAATATATCACCTTCCCTATGCTACAAATTAATGTAATTTATGATTTTATTTGGCGGATCTAAATTCGATTTAACCGAAGTAGTAGTGTGAATCTCTTCTCCATGTTAAAAGAATGGGAGAATGCCTTGACCGACAGCATAGGTCTACAAAAACCGATTGATTTCACCCTCTTGCATTACCAATGAAACATTTATTTACCCCTCACCAGAAAGACAAATGTTTACCTGAAAAATTCATGTAATTGTAATTGTGAATAAATATGAGAATTTACGTCAAAACACTTTTGAAAGAGAGCGAAATTCAGCTTTTTGGCGGAGTCACGGTCGGCTGAACACCTACGGTTGTGTCTGATTGGACGAAAGTGAATATGCTGGACAGCGGCCTGAGGTCAACATATGGTCAGCGTATAGCGTGTGCGAGTTTAGTCTCATTGATTTATGACTGGCTTTCTTTGGTAGGCCTTATGTTTAGAACGGATCCAGGCGATGATAGGGCCCAACTATTGTGATTCAAGCGAGATTTAGGTCTCAGACCATAAATGACGAGGAGTTGTGTGTTTAACTCCGTGGATTTAGTTT
>JAVTVY010043245.1:0-21052 GCA_036873755.1 Hanleya hanleyi | reverse complement strand
AGGCAAAGCCTAGAAACGAACGAAGTATACTTCTTTTGTTCGCTTCTGACTTTGCCTTTTTCGTATCATTTTTTTTTTTTTTTTTTCGCAAACCATATAGGTCTATATAGTCACTGTTATATTACGGAAGCTTAGAAGGGACATTGAAAATTATGTACATAGGCGCAGCCTAGTGCGAGTTCTTTTTTCATTTTCCTGGTCGTTTGTGGCTTGGTGATTTCTGATGAAATACTGGCAACCCAATTTTCATTAGCCTATGTCCATCATTGAAATAACTAGGAAATGTCACTGTGTTAAGTGCAATACTGCTGTTGTCATGCACCCATAGTATGCATGATGCCCTGTCATATATGGTGGTTAACATCTGATAGTTAATAAGCCCCACTCCCCAGGGATCCTAGACCTTGGGAGTGTTAAGTGTAACAGGAATACAGAATAAAGTATGAAAAAAAAAAAAGTTCCCGAATTGCTGTGGTTGTGGATGATGCGTTGAATATTTGATCAATCGGGAAACGTATTGTTCTTTATCTGACAGCAGACTGCCTATATGTTTCACACATTTCAAGGTCCCGAAAATATGAATTATTTTCAGTATAACCAAACACATTCGATCAGAATTGATACTCTGGATCGGATATGGGATAAAGTATGTTGATCGAATATATAAACCACAAAATATTGGGATGCTTCTTCATTATAAATTAATTTAAGGAATTAAACTGATAGAATTATTTTAATTTTATCCTTGAATGAAAAATTAAGAATGCCAAACTATTCGAAGAGAGATATTACTATAATTTACAGAAATATTGCGATGTTTATACAATAGTTATATATAATCAAATTATTGTAAACAAATGAAAAACAAGACATAATGGTGATTGATAGCTTATGAAGCCAGGACATTCCACCCTGAGGACATTTATCCCTGTAGACATTTCCCTAGATATTTCCTCCTTCAAACATTTCCCTCTGTGGACATTCCCCCGCCCCCCCCCCTCCCCTTTTTTTGGTTGTTGTTGTAATATAACTACAAATGTGTAACACACTGAAATATTTTAAGATACTGTTAACAAGATTTGTATGATTTAGTAAAATATTGTAATAGTTATGTTGGGTTTTGCCATGAATTACTTTTTCTTCAACAGGGCACTATTTTGACATGCATAATACTACTTCCAATACCCCCATGGTTTCATTGAAAACAAAACAGACATTACTGGGTGATATTTTGTGAAGAATATGATAATATTCACATTGTTTTTAAAATTCAAATAATTAGTTCAATCGGCATGTTTGTTAATAATTTCTGTACTAGTTAGAAACTATTGTTCAGTTTGTTATTTTCAAGGTTCTGTGTGCAACCTAACCGAATGATATACGGTTTATGATGGTGGAATGATTTATGTAATAACATAAATATTTACAATGTATCAATTCTCTTAGATACAGTGGCGGTAACAGAGGCTCCAAACAAGATTGGCTGTTCTGTCAATTACAGCGCCGTCACCACCCGCACAACAGGAGATTTGAGATGAATTTCTACAACTTGAACTGGACCATTCTTTTTAGAATTTCCTTCATTTAATTCTGTGTTAAAATTAAGCTCTTCAGGGGAGAGAAATCCCCCAGTGACGTCACTGTATCAAACAGAAATTAGAATATCAATGTTGTAGCTTTTAATAAACATAGCATAAACATAGCATAAACATATGTCACATGTATGTTACATTATTGATTGTTCGCCTCATGTAGATGCTTTTTTCCATTCATGTAGGTGCTAATTAGCAAATAAACATCTATTATATACTATTGTATGGATCGAAATATTTATTTATTTATGACTACGTAATAGTTCTTAACGTATAGAATGTGTACTACCGGTAGCTATTGTTTTATCATGCCGAATTATAGAAAATAATGAATACTAATAGAGAAATGCCCCAAATTTGTTTTTGTCAATATTTCAATTTTGTTAAACATTTGTACAAAGTCATAGCACAAAAATATAAAGGAAGGGGGAAATGCATGTCCACAGGAGGAAATATCGGAAAATGTCCAGGGAGAAATTGATGTCCACCGGGGGAAATGTCCTTGTACCGCTATGTACAATCCACGGATATAAGTTAATGGTGTCTAAATACGAGATATCTGACTTTCTAAAATTTCGTTTTATCAGTTGTTTGAGTTCTTGGTAAAATTTTGGTTTTGGACTTCAAAGCTATTCATGAATTGACACCTCAGAAGTGTACGGATCTAAACACAATAAAATCTGCAATAAACTATAGCTTGAATGTGTTTGTTTACTTGTAACTTGGTAGTTGTCCGTACCTACTGTCTGTCCCAGATAATATATCCGAGATGTTTACGGCGATATTTCGGAGACAATTGATTGGAGGATATTGAAACTTCACACAAGAGATAAACTAAAAAAGACCAATTTTATTCCAAATTATCAAGAAAATCCTTCCAGTAGTTCTCAACAAATCGCGAAAACAAGAATTAGATGGGAGATTTGTAGGTTATTTTACGACGTCATGACGTCAAGCTTTCATGCTATAACATTGGCAGATCAACGTCATGGTAGCCTCAAAATAACATGGTAGGTATTGGTGATTTTCGTCAATTCCCAACAGATTTTAATGAAACATGGGGGAAAAATTAGTATTTGTTAGTTAATATACTGTGTGAAGTTTCAATGCTTTACGATAAATTGTCTCCGAAATATCGCCGAAAACGTCTCGGAATATATTATGTGGGACAGACAGTAGTCCGTACCGTACTTATTAATGTCTAGATCTGGCCATAATCTGAAGTGAATGGATGATATCTGGCGATTCAGACAGTCGCAGTGTCACCGTTTACTTGGAAATGATTTCCTGCCTGTTATAATTAAATCCCCTATTGATAATCAGCTTGTTGTGACCTCCTTCTCCCATTTTTTTGCGAACTTTGGATGACCTAATTTATCACGCGGACGTCAGCGAAAGAATTTGAATGGCTTGATTTTGCTACGTCGTAAGGTCACAACTCCGTGGCAAATGTTTATTTTTTAAATGAACAACTGATTATCTCTTTACGAAACATCAAATCTTCAAAGCCTAATAAATAAGCTTGTTATAGATGGACACGTTATACAGCTTTTTCTTGCCGTAGAACTAAATTTTATGTAATTTCTGCACTGATGTAAAGTGCCATTTTCGCGAAAAAAGAGGTCTGACCGCACTCTGCAAACATTTGCGTGCGGGAAGTGCAGACGACACTCGGGCGTTTTCGCCAAATATTCTATCAGTCGGAAGGGAATCGGAAGGGAATTCGTCCTTAAATTTATTAGCATATTTATCCTTTTTTTTCTTTTTCAAATCCATAGCAAATATTCTTAGATTAAATTTCGATACTGTTCTAATTTTAGCTATTACCCACACTGCCTCAAATCCAATATGGCAGCCCCCGCAAAAAACGCCCACGCAAACGATGAAATCTGAACATGATAGACTTCGGTGATTGTCTGTCTTTACATGAATTTACACTGGGTTTGTGATTAGGTTCTGTATCTGTATTTTGTTTCACGTAATGCATGTATGTTACCAGAAGTGGGTGAAGTTTTCATCCACTTCTGATGTTACCTATTTAACGAACTCCGTTCGTTATTAAAACAAATCAGACGGATTGGTAAAAATATACGATTTTAGGTAACACCTATACAGAGTCAGTCAGCCTATATGACACTGAGCATGACTCTACAAACACCTACCTCTCGGCTGACATCATATACCATAAGATTTTACCTGTATTATTTGGGACCCTGGGCAGACTATATGATAACAAGTGGTCTAGCTAGCACTGCATTGATTGGTTAAATTCGAGCCTCCATTAAATGCACTGGGATTGGTTTCTCTATGTTTAGAGCGGAGACGTTCTCCTTATGTCAGAATTTGCTCCAAAGCTGGCTGTGCACTTTGACCTTAGGAGATATGCAATCTGATGTACGAGAATGAAGCGAGGATAGCCCGGTGATATCATACTGTACATGTTGGTGCTGATATAGTCAGGCTGTTGTCCACACACACTTTCATGGAGAGAAACCACACCTGTTCAGTGTTGAAAGAACCTGGTACACAGGCCCAGTAAGGGTCAAACGAAGAGGTTATCACAACTGGCAGTATTCTATATGTCTTGCAATGTTCCTGCACATTGTCCTTTGGATGTCATCTAAATTTTAATAGAATTAATCAGTTTCATCAATGACATTATTTTAAAAAGTGGCACTGTGTGTGTCTTTCTATGGTATGGTGGCCTGAGCACCATCATCTTCATTTTATCCAGCCAATTTCTACGTTCCCACTTCGAACTTCCCTTGATATATCTGGACCCCTTCAATGTTCAAATAACTTATAAATAGACACGAGACGTCACTGACCTCGAAAACATTTGAAATTCGAAATGGGTCGCACAAGAGCGTTATTGATTGGCTGACCTAATTAGTGGGCACCATATTAGGAGGAAGGACGCCGCTAATAGAGGATGATGTAACTTTATGTGACTTCACTCGCAATCGATGTGTACGTTCTGATTGGTTCTTCTGTCGTTAGCTGGTGAAATTTACACCTCGGATTTTGAACGCTGAAGGGGTCAGATAAATCAAGGCAGGTTCGAAGTGGGAACGTAGAAATTGACTGAATAAAATGAAGATGGAGCACCATACGTATGCTATAAGTGTTGACAACAGCCTCTAATGATAAGAAATTCAGATATACTGACAAACCCATCATTTAATATGCCCGTCCAAATAAGAGGTTGTATATTACAATCACAATTTCTGTCCGTCATGTCTGTTCATCTGTTAGCTTTTGTTAGTTGCGATATCTCCAGTTCCAGGTATTCAGGGAAGTGATGTTATGGTGAATGGTAATGGGTTGCCTAGAGGTTCCGCAAACTTGATTTGACCACACTCTAATTAAAATTAAATCCTATCTGCTCCCTCATTTGGATATGTACATAGCGACATATACGATTGGGGAGCATTGATAAGATATTAATTTATCAAGACTGGGAGAACCAAATCTGCGTAACCTAAAAAAAAACTAACACAAAAAAATATTTTAAATGGGTTACCATGGAATAAATTACATCACACCCCTGGTGATTTAGGGATTGGTAACAAACTTTGAGTGTACCTTATCGATGGGGCAAAGAGGAACCCTATTCATTTTGAGATGAAAGGTCCAGGTGGCTGTGTCCGAAAATCAGTACATCATTAACAATTGTTATGTTTACAGATGTTGATTGCTATGACGAAGAAGGAGCCTAATGATTTTTACTCATCGGCCAATTCTGATCTATTATTACAGTGACATACCTACTTCACATTTTATTTATTACATATTGCAAAATAATGTAATAATATTAGAAATGACCCACAGATTCAGATTTCAAATGTAAACTATATGACACTGAGCACGATTCAGTTTCTTTCAGATAATGTACAAAAATTGACCAAAGTGATAATAGTAGATATGATTCTTCATTTTGGTTTCACCTGTGTATCAGAATTTGGCTATACATTTAACACATGGCAGTGTGACTAACATCACAGGACCTACGAAGTAGGAATTAAGAGGTTTATAGGTCACCTACAATCTAATTAAAATTAAATCCTAACTGCTTCCCCATTCGGATATGTCGCTTGCAGGATCTAACCGGCTTGCAGTAACGCGCGTGTTGACCA
The DNA here is from genome assembly GCA_036873755.1 of Hanleya hanleyi. Classification (NCBI taxonomy): domain Eukaryota; kingdom Metazoa; phylum Mollusca; class Polyplacophora; order Lepidopleurida; family Hanleyidae; genus Hanleya; species Hanleya hanleyi. Next base: position 15,324 of record JAVTVY010043245.1, on the reverse strand, counting down.
ATCCCGAGAGGTTTTCATAGTGCTTTGAAGGGAACGTAATGACAAGTGCTCTCTGGTTGGCTCAGCCGAAGCACACGCCACGCTGTGGGGGGAATCTTCTGATGTTGCCGCCCTCCCGCCAGGTTGGCGCCATAATGCGGGGTAGAATGATGGAATCGTCCTTGGCGTAACATTGAGTTAACGCAGAGTCTGTGAACCTATCCCCCCTGCCCGACTCAAGTAAAGTAGTTAAAATGCGGTCGTGATGTCATAAGACTATTAAATATTCATGAGCTGGGCGCTCCGAACACAAAATTCAATTGAAATCAGTAAGATCCTACATAGCGACATATACGATTGGGGAGCATTGATAGGATATTAATTTATTAAGATTGAGGTCACCTAAGTACCTTGATTTTCATCAAAGGTAGGTCAGAACTTGCTGGTAACAGTCCCCTAATGCACGTTCATGCCAAAAATCAAGGTTCTAATGTCAACGTTTCTCCTTATTTTGCCGGAGAAAGGATTTGGAAAGGACTCACTCACTGACTGACTCACTCATTACCGGACAATTTGCAAATGAGAGACTCCTTCATAGGAATAGAACCAAAAGAACCAAGATTTCGAAGAGTTCAGGGATGTGTATTGTGTACCTCGAACATTGATATTCAATTCGCTGTGTGTTGTCTGCGATTTCTTGAATTCCTGGAAATACAGTGGTACAAACGTTTGGTTATACTTTACCCATGGGAAATTAAAAGCCTGATTCTGAGGTGAAACGGTGACGGCAACTGTTACATTTAACATCTAGAGGGTTGGAGGAGGGAAAACATTCAGAAAGTGTTGTTTCAACACTTTTAAGTGTTAGATGCAACAGTTTAAAATGTTGCATTTAACACTAAGTCAATGTATAAATAAAATGGAGAAGTATTCGATTTAGAATATTCTACGGGGAAAATATTGCTACTGAATTTACAGTGAAGTTAGTATTACCACTGAATGAGGATGTGATATTTTTTTATTTTATCAATTTAATTTTATTCCAGCCTGAAGAGACCCAAAGGAGTGAAATTCATTTATATCAGACAAATACATGTTTTGTCGATTGAAAGTAAAATGGCCAAATAAACGATGGGATCCTTAGAAAGACATCTAACCATGACTGTGATGAAATTACATTTTGGTTAAAAAAAATTGTGCAATTCATCTTGATGAACCGAAAGGTCTGTTAAAAATTCATTCTTGAAATACCGGTACTCCTTTAAAAACTTAAGTGAACTGTTCCACTCAAGTTTGGGTGAAATGAACCTGTTCACTCCGACTTGAGTTACTTTTCACTCAACTTGAGTGGGATCAATTTACACTCCTATGCTTGAGTGAATGTCGCTCAAGTTGAGTGCATTTAACTCAAGTTGAGTGGAAAGTAACTCAAGTTGAGTGAAAATCTCACTCAAGTATTGAGTGGGATCAATTTCCACGCTTACTTGAGTGAAATTTCATTCATCTTTTTTTAGAGAGTACTTTAGTGCAGATTGGTGAGACATAACTTTGATCAAGTAGGATATATTTTAAGAATGTTATGAAACTTATTGATGTTCTACAAATTGTTTTTGTATACGCTACCTTGCAGATCAGCGAAGACTATTATTCACTGTTTACAGTCATGACAGGGTAGGCCTAATGTTTTTGTGACTGCATTTCCCCTTCAGGCATTTTCGGCTGTGGATATTTCCGCCTTCCCATATATTTTCGTACTATGACTTTACAAATCTGTAAATATTGACAACAATTTGGAGATTTTTTTTCTTGTTTTCAATTACCTTTTTAGGCATTATTAAAAATGTTGTAACAAAGTTAAAATTTAAAAAACTAATTTAATGATCATATTTCTATTTGTATTACTTCAAATTAATGACTGAGAATATTTCTTGGTTTAAAATGAAGACAAAATAGACATTGTTGGATATTTTGTGGCAAATATATTAATATTCAGTTTCTAAAATGTAATCACCAATTTAAATAATTACTTGAATCAGCACATTTATTGCTTAATTTTTTTTTGGTCAAACTTTTATTCTGTATTCCTGTTACATTTAACACCCCCAAAGTCCAGGATCCCTGGGGAGTGGGGCTTATTAAAGTAATTTCTATCCCCATGTAAAAGCTATTGTTTACTTATTTTCATCCCAAGTTAGCCTGCTGTTTGAGTAGAATCAATCAGTGCTTGACGCAAGGAAATTCATTGTTCACTTTATCTTAAATACCATTGAACCATCCTTGCACCTTTATTGACTTATTATAGAAATTAAGAATAAAGAAAGCTCCAATTTCTTTTTGTTAATATTCCAACTTTCGGGATTCGAGATTCTGTTTTCGGCGGAGCTAAACGTGGAATGAATTACGTTGTTACATGACTGAGGTACTTGTGTAAATGTTATTAGCCCTTGGAACAAACCAAAACACAATTTATCACTAGAAATGCAACAAAAAGCGAACACTTGCGTGTGGCGGAACGTAACGAATTCAAGGGCCGTAACTCATGAACGTTTCTTTGTAGTCATGGTTGCAACTCCATGGTTGTGCGCAACCTCGCCACCAGGGGTCGCTCTCCGCTGGAAAATTGGCCGCTCCGACGAACCCCTTAGACTGGCCGCCGTCGCCTAATAACGTTGGGCCGATTGACGACAGGCTTCTAATAATGCCGACCTTCACTGTAGCGGCGATGTCATGACCTGTTGACGTGTATTTGTGACGTTATGCAACAATCGGATTAACAATTTCATTATAACGTCGTATTGTGACGTTGTGTAAAATTCTGCTGTGACGTTACGGACTGACGCGGACCCACAGACACTCTCGTCAAGCAACCTCGCCACCAGGGGTCGCTCTCCGCTGGAAACTTGGCCGCTCCTACGTAGGGAGGGCAGGACCAGATAGCTCTGGTTTCGAGATTGTCTCGTCAAGCTGTACAGCCTGTTCTTGACAAGGCCGAACTGAAGGTCGATAAAAGAAAATATCTTTTACAGAATATCATCATATAACACCATCCGTTATCAAATCCTAAAGCAAGATGAAATAGACGCATATCTTGAGCGATAGTTTTCACATTGATCTGTAGCACTTCCTCTACGCATCAAGCCATTTCATAAACACTCCATGTTGAAGGTATGGGCTCAAATTTGGCCGCCATTACGTCTTTTCATTATTAGATACTGGTCCACAAGCTTAGCGATAGCGGGTCATGCGCAGTGGATGGGTACTAGTCTAAACAGTGCTCTTGCTCTTCCTACGTTTTAAGATTTCTTTAAATAAGCCCGATCCTAAGGCCGGCTGCGAAGGTAGGCGTTTGAAAATTCGAAAGACCCTTGCAGAAGGGTCCGTGTAACCTTGCACAATTCAATTTTCGTTTTTTGTTTTTGTGTTCTCAAAATCAAAAATTGAAAATTGACCGTCAATTTTCAATTTTCGTTTTTTGTTTTTGTGTTCTCAAAATCAAAAATTGAAATTTGACCGTCAATTTTCAATTTTCGTTTTTTGTATTTGGTTTCTCAAAATCAAAAATTGAAAATTGACCGTCAATTTTCAATTTTCGTTTTTTGTTTTTGTGTTCTGAAAATCAAAAATTGAAATTTGACCGTCAATTTTCAATTTTTGATTCTGGGATTACAAAAACAAAAACGAAAATTGATATTTGACAGTCAATTTTCAATTTTCGTTTTTCGTTTTGCTTCACGCAAAAATGAAAATCAAATGTTGAAAATTGCCTCGACTTGTCCGTTTTTCGTTTTTTGATTTTAACTTTGACGTATCTATGTTAAGTTCTCATGTGGACGGGTTATCATGTCACTTCCGGTACGACGAGTAGAATAGAAAACGCAAATCGTGTCGTATGAGAGGTGTGGAGCGTGAGAGGCATGTGGCCCACCAGGCCATCCTCGGGAGCCAGTGTATTGATCGATTTGTTAGGGTATCTATACATTGCCTTGGTTGCATGGTTGCACACGATAGTTCTGGATAAAAAAAAGATCAAGGGGTATCCTCTAAATCAAACCAATTATTCAACAGGTTCAGCTAGCTCATTACTCCAATCCACTAGCTGGACGGTTTGAGATGTGACATCGCTGGCATAACTTTGATGTCAGGCTGAAATCGACATCGAGAGTCAAGGCAAAAACCGCCGGCTTGGGATACCGACATGCTAATTCAAAATAACCTCGGGGATGAAATGTTCGAGATTGAGGCAACGACTCAAGAACTCACTCGAATCACCAAAAATGTCCAAGTAAACCCTGTGCGGGGATAGCCTATAGTATTGGACCCTTCTACGGAGGGCCAATGATAGGCTGATGCAGCAACAACAACATTTTCCCAGTTATACGCCAGATTTTGAAATCGAAAACGATGCCGCGCTATGTCATCGGTCAACTGAGACAGTCACGTGGTTGTGTATGAAGATTGGGGTGGCTCCTATAAATAGTGATCCAATGAAAATGCTCGTCTTAGTTTGAAATGGCGGAGTCGAATGACCAATCTCTGAAGGGGAGACAGCTGGAACAGTACACTATCACTGTCTGTTAATATCTTGAATTAACAGAGAGTACTGCAGTCTATGTGCGGGGATTCACGATTTACCTGGACTTGTGAAGATGCACCAGACAGGTCTGGATATGTGGCATCCCGCTGTTCTCAATGGTTATTGGCCTTGAGGCCTGAGCCAATCAGAACGCAGTCTTAGATTTTCTCATTTCTAAAAATAGATGTTTAGAGCGCTACAAAAGCGAACAGCATTCATGCAGACAACCGCTATTTGCTATTGATTTGAAATATAGTATTTATAAAGATACCAACAAAGATTTAATACCAATAAGAGTAAGTATGCGGCCCGTAAACCACCATTTCAAACAAGCACACAATCGCCACGTTTGATGTCAGACGTCTGAATGCTTCAACGCTTCAGGTCCAATCTTCATTCTCTATTTTTGGGACCTGGATCGTTGGAGCGTTCAGATGCTCGTCAACGTTCAGCGTCAAAAACGCTTCAACGCAAGTGTGGGTGTCAAACGCTTCAACGCATCGACGTGGGAAGTTTCCTTGGGGGTTATGATTAGGCATCTTCATTTTATCGAGCCAATTTCTACGTTCCCACTTCGAACCTGCCTTGATTCATCTGACCCCTTCAGTGTTCAAAATCCGAGGTGTCAATTTCACCTACTAACGACAGAAGAACCAATCAGAGCGTACATCGATTGCGAATGAAGTCACGTTGAGTGACATCATCCTCTATTAGCGGCGTCTTTCCTCCTAATAAGGTGCCCACTAACTAGGTCAGCCAATCAATAACGCTCTTGTGCGACCCATTTCGAATTTCAAATGTTTTCGAGGTCAGTGACGTCTCGTGTCTATTTATAAGTTATTTGAACATTGAAGGGGTCCAGATATATCAAGAAGTTCGAAGTGGGAACGTAGAAATTGGCTAGATAAAATGAAGATGTGATTAGGGTACCCACGTATTTATTATACTACCCTACTTTAATGAAACTCCCATGTGTATCAACCCCGTTGTTCTCCATATAATGCTTCACACCTGCTGCACGATTGCCTATTCGCTTATGCGCAGTTGGCCCATTATATTCTAGCTCGAATGCCTGGCTCCAGGGATCTATAGTGTAGTGAAACTCCCACATCTTGCCCCCTACTGTTTTTCCATATTATGCTCCACACCTGCCTAAACAATCCGATTTGCGCTTTCCATACTACTCCGCGAACCGAAAGTGACATCATAAGTCTTCAACATGTCAGCCTCCAGTTGATGACGTTTACGCTGACAACGCGTCGAACGACAGGCTCCGCCCACATTGAGGAAAAAGGTGGGATCGTCAGTATGTTTGAATTGTTGTTGTTGTTGTTTTCTGGATTTCTTACCAATAAGCCCGACCTAAGGCCGGCTTCGCCGGCCTATTAGGTCGGCCTATTAGAAGGGCAGACACTTAGTCGGCGTCGAGACCACACCACGCTCACAAAACTCCGGTGTTATATCCCCTTATCATCGTTTGATCCTGATAATATGAAATAAATAAAATTTAAAGTAGGCCGACCATCGAATTACCAGAGTAATACAGGCCCACTTCAAATTATATTTATTACATATTACGAAATAAACTGATTGGTAAAAATATATGATTTTAGGTAACACCTACAGATTCAAACTTACAAATGTAACCTATATTACAATGAGCTACCTCTCGGGCGACATCATATGCCATTAGATTTTAAGTGTATTCTTTGGCACCCTGGACAGACTATAATTTCAATTTCAATTTATTGTACCAAAGAACAGATAGCTGTCATGGGGCAAGTGAGGTACAATTCACAAACACAAATACATTTTCAAGGGACAATATGTTATCCTGAGGTGATAAAAGTTGTCATTTACTGGTAAACCATTTTAAAATATACGTACTGTAGGTGTTATACTTAGTGGACATATGTTTTAAGTTTATTCTGTATTATCTCCAGCCAGACTTGTTGACCATTTTCCTCACTTGAAAGCAGTGAAAGACAAATTTTGAAACAACATTAGATAATTTACAGGGAGATCAGGAAACAATAAAAAACATTTCGTTAATACTCATTGATAGGACCAGAGGACCAATAAGCTTACGCGTAATAGTGTGAATTGTGTCACAACGTTGCTTTTTATAGATGGGGCATTTGAGCAAGAAGTGCCATTCATCTTCTATTTTGCAGAGGTTACAGTTTTTGCATATTCGACTAGATAATGGGATTTTGGAATATCGCCCTCTTTCTATTTCTAGATTAGTAGTGCTCAGTCTGAGAAACGTAAGTGATCTTCATTGCTTTAAATCTTTAACAACATCAAGATAACATTGGTTTAAATTTTATTTTATCATATGTTCTAAGTTTACTGTTATCTTGAGATGCATTCTCAAAAAATATACTGTCCAACTTGTCAGTCAACTTATCAAATTAAGACTGCTTGCTTTATTGTATTGTTGGATGGACGAAAATGGTCTATATATTTAACCAGTGAGATTCAGAGATTGCAATATACACTGGATATTAAAGAAGCAGCTTGACTTGTCAAGTTTTTCATCCGTTAAATAAGCCTTATATAATAAACGAGATGGATGAAGTTGCTCAAGCCTGAGGCAATATTTTATCATGGTGACCATAATATCGATACTAGGAGGATATACCCCCAATTCAGCTAACGAGCCAATGATACCTGCTCTCTTAGGTAAATGTGAAATGTACTTGCATATTTTGATCGCTGTTAACTTAGTGATTAATTTATCCCAGTTCTCAAATACGTTCAACTTTTCGCTAAATGCCTGCCCCCTCCCCCTCCCCCCCAATTTCAGAAGCATATAGCAATTAATTAATAGTATATGATAGCAGGCAGACTAACACTGTCCCAATACGGGAGTTTCCATTCTGTCATGATAAGAGTATTTGCCCCTGTCCGCTAGAGGACGTTTGAATCGGGGAGGACAAAATTCCATACAATGTATCTTTCTTCCAGCAACTTTGTATTGTGACGTCATGCAACAATCAGATATGGCGACAGCATCATGACGTCAACAAAGGACATTACGCATTATACTAATGATGTCACTGGCGTTACAATAGAAAATGTCGCCTTGAACGTGGATATGGCCAAATACAAAGTATTACATTGACAAGTGTGATCTGTCATGCCACCGAACCCAATTTTGAAATTATTGGAAATGTCTTTTGCTCAATATATTGCACTGTTTTGATGGCTACCTATCTCTTTTCATCTTATCCAATCCACATTTTGTCCCCCCTGACTCGAGCGCCTACTAGCGGGCAAGGGCAAATTACTCGTACACGAACAGTTCGGAGACTTCGCTATTGGCTAAATTCGAGCCTCCATTAAATGCGCTCTGATTGGTTTCTCCATATTTAGAACGAAGACGTTCTCTTAATGTCAGAGTTTGTAAGCTCCAAAGCTGTCGGTGTAATTTCACATTAGTAAGGTATGCAATCTGATGTTATGAGAATGAAGTAAGGATAGCCCTGTGACATCATGTACATGTTGACCAATGCAGATGTAGTCAGGCTGCTGTACCCACACACACTTTCAGGGAGGGAAACCACATTCACTAAAAGAAGTCGGTTCACAGGCCCAGTAAGGATTAGACGAAGAGGCTATCAAAACTGGCACTATTTTATACTTCTTGCCATATGTAATTATTCCCTACACATCGCCGTTTGTCATCCAAATTTTAATATATTTAATCAGTTTCGTTTTAAAAAGTGGTACAGGTCAAGGTCACTGCCAGCTATTAAAATTATATTTATAAGCTGTTCCACATATATGTATCTTCTTCTTTTTCTTCTGCTTAAATTATATTTAAAAAACTTCAAAGAAAACTAATTTTCTATATAAAAACAAGACAGATGTATAAACAGGAGACCACTAGTTCAAAGCCAAAAACGAAAAAATCATAACTGTGACGGAATCAAAAATTTTGGTTACAAATTTTGTGAAAATCGTCCTGATGAGCAGAACGGTTTGTCAAAAATTCATTTTTGAAATACTGGTACTTTAGAGCAGATTGCTGAAATATATAACTGTTTACTTAAGTCGGAAATATTTCAAGAATGCTATATGAAACTTATTCGTGTTCTACAAATTGTTTTTGTATAAGCTGCCTTGAGGATCAGTGAAGCCATGAAGATTACATGTATTATCAACAAAGTGGAAATAGTGACAACAACAATTTAGAGAGTTTTCTTTTAGTTTTTTCTTGTTTTCAATTAGCCTAATTTTGTAACAAATTTACAATATTAAAAAAATATATATATTTTGATTTTTGTTACTTCCAATAAATTGACTGAGAATATTCCATGGTTTCAAATGATGAAAAAATGGACATTGTTGGATGATATTTTGTGGCAAATATGATATTATTCAGTTTATAAAATGTAATCACCAACTTAATTAATTACTTGAATCAGCACATTTGTTACTTAATTCATATTACCAGGTAAAAGCTTTTGTTTAGTTTTTTTAATTTTTTATCCCGAACTAAACTGCTGCTTGAGTAGAATTCATTTGTGCTTGACGCAATAAAATGCATTGTTTTGTTTTTTTGTTTTTTTTTTGTTTTTTGTCGAGTTCTCAATCATTCTTTATTTTCTATACATGAATACATATAAGAAAATGTTAAAACTAAGATAAAATATTACATTTTGATACCAATATATTAATGATATGTATAATAAATCAATATAATACTAAGACATGAAAATCAATGGAATTCTTGTATTCTTACTGCATTTTAAGATTGCCATATAAGTTACGTAACCAAATAGATCAAAATATCAATTGAGAAGAGTACAATGGAATCTAACCCATTGCATATTATGCAATGTACTGTAATACTGAGTCTGTATTTTAAACATACAATGACTATATTTCGGATGAATCAATATATTAATATGCTATGAAAACAGTGGTATCTTAATGCAAAATATGAAAACCTATATTGATAATATTTGTGATAAATCGATATATATTACTATGAGATGGAATCTTGCTGCCCATAACGGTACACAATCCATATCAAAAACATTGGCCAAGACGGATCATTTCTCAGGTATTTGCAGATATTTCTTTCTCAGCTCTAATTCATAATCAAAGAGAAAACTTAAGTTTGCATGTGTACCATATTTATACTTACTGATACACATTTTAGCAATTAAAATAATGTGGTTAATTACCTCTTTCTTCTTTGAAGAGAGTGAACATTGTTACAATGTTCACTCTCTTCAAAGAAGAAAGAGGTAATTAACCACATTATTTTAATTGCTAAAATGTGTATCAGTAATGTTCACTCTCTTCAAAGAAGAAAGAGGTAATTAACCACATTATTTTAATTGCTAAAATGTGTATCAGTAATGTATCATAGTAGACTCTGTTACACCAAACAGGATATGATTAAGTTGTAGTGTAATCTGTATATTAGCAATAGAGAAAATTTTGTCTTCAACTATTTTCCAAAAAGCTTTAATAGGCACAATGAAAAAAGAAATGTTCAATAAATTCAACCTCATTACACTGTGTACATTTGTTTGAGTCTTTCTTTCCTATTTTGTGGAGAAGTATGGCCGTTGGATATATATTATGTAGCATCTTCCATTGTAAAACTTGAAGTCTGGTTTCAGCAGTACAAATGAAAGGCAATCTAAAAATATAATCATTTATTTCAATGCCGGTCTTCCTTTGCCAGAAACCTACTGCACATGGTTTAGATACCCTTTCAGAAGTGATGAAATTTCTAAAATTTCTCGCCTTCCACCCATATATAGACTTTCCACAAATGAAATATAGTTTTGACTAGTCAAATTATGTTGAAAGTTATCTATCCAGAGTTTTGGGATGGCATTTTTCATAACATTGTATTCAAATATGCGACCTGGTGAAGGGCCAAGTAAATGAACGAGCTGCTTAAATGTACAAAGGCGATCATTGTGGAAAATATTTTTGACTCGTACTATTCCAGCCTTCACCCAATCTTTGAAAAGAGTGGTTTACCTTTATACTTAATGAGATTGTTATTAAACAAAGCTTGCATTGGGATATCAGGTGGGTTTAAAGAGATTTGATGACTATCTAACCATACAGTAAAGACCTTCCTCCAAAATAGTGATTTGATAGAATCAAGTTGTATGAATTGTTTGCTAGATACTGAACTTTGAAAGGCACTAAGTCTGTGTCCTATTTTGTTGAAATAAAAAAAAGGGACATTTTGCCAAATTTCTGCATTATCTGAAAAAAGTTTGGGGACCCAGCTCAAATAAAAGCTTGTTTGTAAGTCATTCATATCTAACATTTTCAGTCCACCTTGGTTGTAATCTCCTATTAGAACAGTCCGTTTTACTTTTTCAAATGCTTTCTTATTATTTAGGTTTTTTTCCATAAAAATCTGTATAAAAGTTGGTTTATTTGTGCTAAAATTTTGTCCGGAATTCCAAGTGATTGCATGATAAAAGTAAACTGTGAAATTATAAAGGTTTTTATAATCTGTAGTTTGCCCAAAATAGATAGATCACGTTTTCCCCAGTTTTTCATTATTCTTGTAAAATGCATTGTTCACTTTGGAACCACTCAGACACTCACTAAAATACCATAGAGCAATCCTTGCACCTTTATCAACTTATAAAAGGAAATAAGAAGAAAAAGTTTGTTTTTGTCATTATTTCAACAAAATGCTTGTGTAAATGTTATTAGCCCATGGAACCAAACATAATTTATCACTGGAAATGAGACAAAAAGCAAACACTTGCGTGGAGCGGAACATAACAAATTCAAGGGCCGTAACTCGTGAACTTTACCTCGTAGTCATGGTTGCGCGAAGTGCCCGGATGTATTTCGGTGACAAGAACGCTTTTGCTTTTTCAATGTTTTAAGACAAAAATATGCGATGCAAAGAGGAAAAAATATATTAATGTTCATAGAATTATGTGTAAATGAATAAAATCATTCTGTCCCATTTTGGCTTGTCAAACTATCGTTTGATCGAGATGAGAAACATGTCCGCTTCGATTTCGGACAGGCGCAATGAGAATTTGATGAATTTTACGTTGATTTCTTTGAAAAAGCCCGATCCCAGGCCCGGCTGCGAATGTCGGCGTTTGAAAATTCGGAAGACCTTTGCAGAAGGAGCTAAATATCAATGGTGTAAACGGGAATGTAAATATTTATTTTCTCGTTTCACCGAGACGAGAAACATGTCAGCCTCCAGTCGATGACGTTTTACGTTGACAACGCGTCGAACGACAGGCTCCGCCCACATTGAGGAAAAAGGTGGGTTCGTCAGTATGTGTGAATTGTTGTTGTTGTTGTTGTCTGGATTTCTTACCAATAAGCCCGACCTAAGGCCGGCTTCGCCGGCCTATTAGGTCGGCCTATAAAAACCCTTTAAGGCAAGAAGATAAAGGCATTTTCTCCTGCAATTTCTTTTACCTAAAATCTGTACATGTCAGCCAGATAGAGAAGAACACAAGTAATATGTACTGGTACATCATAATTTATGATGATAAATTACATAACAGATTCTTGCCTCTGATGTTCATGTACCTTTCTATGCTAACGCATGTAATTCACTATCTACCCAGTTACCTTCAATATATCAATCATTTTGTTGACTTACCTTTAGTGCCATGTGAAATCATGCTATGTTTTCCTTTAGCTGTTGAAGGGTGTTTGACTCAATCACAATAATCAACATACATGTACATGTAAGTGACATTAAAGCAAGTGGACTTTTGCAACATGATATTTATGTGAGGTTATTATTTCAATGTTCAAATGTATCGGTCTGCTGTAGGATCACCTGTTGTGTAGAAGACATTTACCAGTATATATGATACATAATGTCTGTGATTAAGTCCCATCATGGTCTCTGATATATTGTATAATACCGAATACATTACTGATGTGGACTACCAATAAACATAACTATCAGGGTGACTGTGAGTGAGTGAGTGAATATGATTTAATGTCGCTTTCTATTTCATTCATATCACGATGTTGGTTCCTATTCCTTAACTATCAGATAGTATTATTTATTGTTTGTTCTATATTAAGTTAACATTATAAACTTTTCATTTGCTGGAATTCAGACAATAGTTCCATCAAGCTGGTGCCTCAGGACTGACAAAGGTCGGTGGATGCCCATGAAGGTGACATGTAGTTTGTACTGCAATCATCAAAGTTATACACACCCGATTATGACCTAGAAATTGAAAAAGAATAAAAAGTTGTATATTAATACAACTTTTTATTCTTACAGGGATTATTATATTATTATTTCCAATGTCCCTGTAATTTACGGAATGAATGGCGTGCAACTGAGATTATGTGGCCGGATAAATAATTTGTATTTGCCAAATTATTAGGATCATCTCCTGATGGAAAGAGCGAAAGGAGATGAAAGCCAAAATTGTTAAATGGTGTACTACTGTTGCCTGCAGGCAAATGATAAATTTTGATCCATTGGGTATATGTAAAAACAAGAAAAATAAAAGAATAGTGTTTGACACTTAATTTATGTACCTGCTCAGACTTCTTAAATTGTCATGTATCATTGAGTTTCTACGAGGCTAAATAAATAATATATCATGTATGTGTGAAATTTGTTCATACATACCAGTGGAATCAAGACTGAAATCTACCATGGTGTTGAAGCAATGGTCAAAGATGACTGCCTGTAAATAAAGAAATGGAAATAATAAACGATCATATCAAATGTAAATTGAAATTGGTACCAAATTAAAAGGGAATCAAGTTATCATGAAGAAACCCAATCTTTTATTCTAACAGTACATCATGTATATCAGAACAATTTCAAAACAATAAATTAAAAGAAACCACAAATGTTAAATGCTTTTTACTTTTTCTCGGTTGAAAAACAAATTCATTGACACTGTTTGAATTGTTCTTTCATTTGCAGTTTTTCTGATGGGTTTATTTTCATTTGAAAGTACATTTTAACATTATCACTTTATCCATAACCCTTCCCCCAGCACACTAATTCCGAGTTTCTCTATATCGATAGTTTTTGATGTGATAGGTCTTTGTCCAATGGTTGTTTCATATATAGCAATATAGAGTAGTCACTATTAAATTAAGCGCCCCATAAAACAAACTCTAATTACATGTAAGCTAGACATAGTAAAGCATGTTCATCTGTTTAACAAGCAATTCATTTTAATCCAATGATCGATGAAGTGTGCAGATATGGAGCTACAATTTCAATCAATATGCAATAATAGAACATAGCATGTATGTAAAGTTCATAAGGAAATGTTAAATTTGTAAAATTTGATGTTTGTTGGGGACGAGTTAATTGACTCAAGGTTCGAGTTGGCTGGGGACGAGTTGCTTTGGGGACGAAGTGACCTGTTCCCACATGGAGAGTGCTGATAATACAATCATGTAATTAGGAAGAACATACGATTCACAGTCAATTCACCCACAAACTGATTCACCCACAACCAATTCACCCACAACTTCAGGTCGATTCACCCACAAAAAAAGTCAACTCACCCACAACCAGGTCAATTCACCCACAGTCTCAGTGTTGCTATAGTCATCATACATAATGACTAAATTTCAGGACATGGGTATATTGCATATATTGGACAATTATTTGACTGTTTTTTGGAGGGCGATAGTCTGGAAAAGTGTTATGGAAAATTAATAAACAATAGAATTTTAACCAAGGTTGATTTCAAAGCAACATTTGAAGTAACTGAGAATTAATCCACAGGTGTCCCAGTGTAGTAAACAATCACTCATTGTATAAATAATCTATGGGTAGATTACAAATAAGAGGCAAAACAATGCTTAGTCTATTAACTACATTTTATTCTTCAGAATGATCAAGTTTGAATATTACATGTTTTTGAATAAAATATACACAATATATAGATTGCACAATATATATCATTTAGTACAGACCATGAAATATAATACCTATGTTGTATAATTTATGTTTCTTAAAATAGTAATGTTTCATACATATAAATGCATTAGCTCCATACATGCAATTGAGCAATGTAACAGAATAGCAAATACAATGGTATCAAAGCACACTTTGGAAATCATGTACAAAAGTTTTCTAAGGCCGAGTTTGGAATATGCCGACGTCGTTTGGGACAATCTTACTCAAACATCTGCTATTAGACTTGAAAATATACAAAAAGACGCACTTCGAACTATAACCGGAATAACATGTAGTGCTAGTACCGAATCATTAAATGAGGAAGCTGGATTTAAGCCTCTGTCAATGAGACGAAAGGAGCACAGACTGGAAATGTTTTATCGAGTTGTACATGGGATGACACCAGCTTCTCTGTTCGCCCATCTTCCTGTTATGGCAAATGAACGAAACCCCTATAATATTCGTAATGCAGATTTATTTACCCCATATAGGTGCCGAACTCAGTTATTTCAGAGATCCTTTTTCCCGACCACTCTTCGTGATTGGAATTTACTGCCCACCCCAATAACAAGCTCCCCAACATTAGCGATATTTAAAAGCAGATTGCAAAACATGACACGCATACCCCACCCTCCGCCTTGGTATTACGTTTGTTCTCGAAAAGAAAACATTATCTTATGTCGCCTGCGAAATGGTTGTAGCAATTTAAAAACTCACTTGTTCGATAACTTCCTGTCCAATTCCGCTTTATGCAATTGTAGAAATGCAGACGAAACCATTGAACATTTCTTTTTTCACTGTCCTTTATTCTGAGAGCAAAGAGTTTCACTTTTAAGTGACCTCGAAA
>JAVTVY010043244.1:0-21416 GCA_036873755.1 Hanleya hanleyi | reverse complement strand
AAACCAATCTGCCTTATCTGTTTTTACCCCTACTCCATATGATAGATTTTATGTTGACAATTCTTCTCGACCAGAACCATTTAGTATTCGTTCCAAATCTATTTGTTCCATGCTTAATATTCCTGATTTAATTATTCAACAGTCCTCTGTTCCAGCACTTCCCCCCTTACATTTAAAATCACCATTCATATCGTTAGATATTCATAATAAAGTTAAAAAATCTGACCCCCAGTATATTATTCAGTCTTGTGCTAGGGAACATATCGATACTAATTGGTCTCAATATTTACAGGTCTTTACAGACGGGTCAAAAGATTCTGATCGTGTCGGGGCAGCTTTCTGTGTGCCCGAAATCAAATATAGTAAGTGTTTTAGATTGACTGATAATGTATCTGTGTTTACAGCTGAGCTCAGAGCTATCTTAATGTCATTGCGGTTTTTATCTGATTTTAGACCAGCTAGAGCTGTAATTTTATCAGACTCGTTGAGTTCTTTACAAGCACTTGTTAATTTTTCTTGGTTGAAATCTACTCCTATTTTATATGAAATATTACATATCTGCACTGTTTTATCTTTCCAGGGAACACATATGTGTTTTGAATGGCTTCCTGCCCATGTGGGTCTGTTGGGGAATGAGTCAGCTGACCGATTAGCCAAACAAGCACTTGTACTCCCTGGTATTTCCATCCCAGTTTTAATGAACATGTCCGAGATTTTAAGTTGGCTCAAACCCCAATTCATTCGCATGTGGCAGGAAGACTGGGATTCATCCACTAAAGGTCGCTTTTATCATGATTTTAACTCAGAGGTTATTTTAGCCCATGATTTTAACTTATCGTCCCGACTTGCGGAGAAACTATTTTATAGAATTCAGTCTGGGCATACTCCTATTAACTCTTACCTTGCTCGTTTTAATTTACATGAAACTGGTTTATGCGACGATTGCTTGGTGGATCATTCAGTAGATCATTTTTTATTCCATTGTCTCAGACATGTTAATCAACGTAATCTGTTTTATACTGATCTTATTCATGCAGGTGTTTTTAATCCAACCATGGAGAATGTTTTTAAGCCTTCTAGAAATCACGGTAAGGTTTTCCAGGCTGTTGCGGATTTTATCATCCGATGTAAACGTTTTTAATTTATACTGATCATGTATTGTAAATTTTAATTTTTTTTTTTTTTTTTTCCTTTTAATTTGATTTATCTGTGATATCTGTGTAGCATTACTATTTTTTGCATGGCCTATACTTATATTTATTCTTTTTTACTTGTATACTGATATCAACCTACTCTTGCATGTGTATGCATGTGTTGATTATGTATTAATTCTTGTTTGTATGCCATACATATTTATTGCTTTTTATATATTTTACTTCCCCTTCATGGAAATAACCTACCAAACACTTAACATCGCCTGCCTTTCTCTGAGCCATAACACCTTTAATCTATATATTCCTTTTACAGATTCAATCCATTGAGATTTTATTTTATATATATTCATACAGATTACTTTTATACTGAAGCAATATCAATGACATGGCGCAAATCATTCAATCGAATGGGGCGCAATACCCTAAATTCTGTCTGTCTGTCTGCATCCAACACTTGTACCAAAGTTCGTCTGGATAGCTGGGTTGTGTGTAGACGCCAGATTTCATAAGGGTTGATCTATTTCACAGAGGAGTGAGTTCTGTTTTATTGCTGAAAAATCCTCAGAAAGGGATTACCAGACTTCAATCAAATCAATCAACCGATTTCTAGTAAAAAGGTACGGGTATTACATAATTCGTTTCATCGGTTTTTGTCCCACTGATTAAATATTTATACATTGCATAATCCGGTAGTAAAATCCCGGGCATTTACTCTTGAATGGTTAAAATTAACACAATTTGCAAGAATTTTTGAATATATAAAAACGAATGACTTGAACTTGCGCATCTGTATGAGAAGCGGCCGTAAGATGAAACTTCCAATAAACAAATACCTATTCTTTAATACCAGAAAAGCTATTCCGTGAGACGCGCAAGTCTGGGTCAACTTTGAAAGCAGGTGTCCGACGAAGCACAAATTACAATCCATTTTGCAAGCAGTGTTTATGATTAAAATAAATCTTAAATCTATTTCCTTTTACAAATTCGTGCCGATTAATGCCACGTGGACTCCAACTGATTTTCTTGAGCTCTGTCGCGTGAACGATCGCTCGCTAACAAAGCAGCTCGCTTCCAGCCATTGTCTGACCGTGCTGATAGCGCGCGGCCTGTGTTCAGTCATGTCGACGGACTACATTCAACAGAGTTAGAACAATGGCCAGCCGATAATCATGGGCATTGGCGCGCTACACCTTTGTGTTGGCGCACTTCGTTTGCGCGCCATTGGTGCGCTAACATTGACCTTTCAGCTGATCTGAAGTGTATGTCCTGTACTATACAATATATGTTCTGTATTATACAATATTTGTCCTCTATTATACCATATCTGTCATGCATTATACCATATCTTTCCTGTATTATACCATATCTGTCCTGCATTATACCATATCTGTCCTAACTATAAGCTGTTCTATCAGAATACAGAAAGTATTTCTGGGCCAGAAAAACTCGAGAAATTCAACGTAGGCCTAAGTGACATGGAATATGATTTCATCGCAATCACAGAATCGTGGCTTCATAAGGATATATCGGACGGAGAAATATTACCCAACACAAATTATTGTATCTACCTTAAGGACAGGGATACTACAAAAACAGCAAATTTAAAGAAGAAGAAAGGTGGCGGCGCCTAAATAGCTGTCAACAACAAATTTAATTCCAGAAAAAGACCGGATTTAGAAACTGATCTTGAAATTGTGTGGGTGCAAATCTACTTTCAAAAGTTCAGTGTCTACCTAGGATCTGCATATGTTCCGGATTGGTCAACATCAGAGGGATGGAGTGAACTCGAACTCTCCTTAGCGAAAGTGTATAATACCGCAAATATTGATCGAGATCGCATTGTTCTGTGTGGCGATTTCAACAGAAGAGATATACAATGGGTAAAATCCAGCAGTAACAACAACATGAAGCCCGCCGCTTGGACTGAGAGTCACTCAGACAAGTGTTTGGAAATCCTAGATGAGTACGATTTGAAACAATACAATCTACACAATACGTGTAACAATCACGTTTTAGACCTGATCTGTGCAAACAACTGTGAGTGTTTTGTTGCATTAACAGAAAAAGTCGTGACCTCAAAGCACGACGCTCTGGATTGTGTTCTCAAAATTGACGACTATTCACAGAAACCCACTCAAAGTGAGCGAAATTTTTCAACTTTCGAAACTTTCCCTCACATGAGATGTCTTCTCTCTTCTGTCGCGTGGTCATCAATATTGGACTCTACAGACATCGAGAAATCAGTCAGCAATTTTTATGACGTTGTGTTTGCGGCGATCAAAGACTGTGTCTCTACTATAACCCCACGTGGCCGGAAGTTCCCTCCTTGGTATGACCACGATTTGATCTCACTGCTGAAAGAGAAGGAACGGGCCCACAACGAATATAGGAAGTCCAAAACTCCAGAAGACTACGAAACTTGCTCGTCGTATCGTAAAGAGTTTAAGGACATCAAACGAGAAAAATATAAATGTTATATTGAAAAAATAGAAAATGCATCAATAACAAATCCCAAACGACTTTGGGGATTCGCAAAACTGAAGAAGTCGAGCTCTGTGCCATCAACAATCAAGTACGGACACTGTGAATCACAAACTCCCGAACAGGCTGTGGAATATTTTAGTGATTTTTTTCAGAGTGTATTTACTACTCCAGAAAACAACAACGAACCCACGCCTGACATGCCATACATGCACGACGAAACCCTCTGTGATATTAAACTCTCCACACAAGATGTTGCGAAATCATTAATCGAAACCAACGTACACAAAGCATGTGGACCAAACAACGTCTCCGGGTACCTTCTGAGGGAATGTGCTCACGAACTCTCCATACCGTTGACAATGATATTTAATCCTTCACTTGCCAGCGGTGTATTTCCCCCGCAATTTAAGCAAGCAAATATCGTTCCGGTCTTCAAAAAGGGGAACAAACAAAATGTACTGAATTATAGACCCATATCCCTGCTTCCCTTGTTCGGCAAAATCTTTGATAAAGCTGTGTATCATTCACTTTATTATCATGTCAGCAAATGCATCATGCCTGAACAACACGGATTTACGAAAAACATGAATACAAAGTCTAATCTCTCCATGTATGTAGACTATCTGACAAAGGTATTTGACCATAGGCAACAAGTTGACTCTATTTATCTGGACTTTATCAAAGCATTTGACTCTGTTTCCCACAAAATGTTAATCCATAAACTTAAATATTATGGCTACACTGCTAATATACTGAATTGGCTGCAATCTTATCTCTCAAATAGGACCCAAAGAGTTACTCTTAATGGGAAAGAGTCGTCATGGAAACCGGTGTTATCCGGGGTACCACAGGGCTCTTTGATTGGTCCATTATTATTCATCATATATTTTAATGATATGTCAGCAGATGACACCAAACTTTTTAAAACTATTCAATCTGTAGAAGACGCACGAGACCTCCAATCCGATTTGAATGCCTTAGCAGCCTGGTGTATAAAATGGAACCTTATCCTAAATATCCTTAAGTGCTGTATCATCTCGTTTACAAACAAGAAAACACGTTTACTGTAGGATTACTTCTTGTATGATATACCGCTAGAAAGACAAAATCAAGTGAAAGATCTAGGTATTACCCTATCATCCGATCTTAATTTCAAGCTTCACATAAATGACATTGTCGGTAAATCATACCGCACTCTGGGTTTTATCAAACTAACTTGTGTATCATTTACAAACGTTAAATCATTTATTTCTTTATACTGTTCTCTTGTACTATCCAAGCTAGAATATTGCTCGTCTGTCTGGTCGCCCCAACAAAAATACTTTTTTTGTATTTGAAAATGTGCAAAAGAAAGGACATCGCACGCTATTGCGGCCTTTTGGCCCCCTTTTCAACTTTTACCAGTCCAACCATTACAAACCACGTGACTTCAGTGAGATTGGGTGGACTGCCAAATATCTTACAAGCGCTGCCGCATGAGTAAGGCCACACTGTTCTCAGTCAGCGTTTCATGTTAATCGGGCGAGAAAAAACTGTTGATAGTGTTAATATTTGCACCAGCTATGTATTTATTATATCACGAAGTGTACCACGAATAAAAATGAAAACATAATATCATCCGACAATAATGCGGCATCTTCGATCTTCCGCTTCCTACTTCTACCAAATTGATTCCTCATCCTGCCCAGTAATGTCGATATTTCATCAGCATCCATGTCTGTGAAATGTCGACGCAGTGTCATCGCATCCACCGATTCGCCCATCTTGTTTTCATTCGACATGATTGGAGCAACATCTACAACCGTCTGGAACCAACACACCTTGCCGCAAGAAAAAAAAATCGAGCCGAGCCTGGTATCAACCCAAATCTACCCCTACTGCACTTGCAAAGAGTGCACCGTCGGTGACTTTTGGTGCAAGATACTATTGGCAATGTTATTACTTTGGAGACTTCTTGCTTGGCACCGCCTGACGCACCTTCAGCTGATAGGGCTTAGTGTGTCGTAGTATCAATCGCACATCCAGTTCTCTTCTGATTTGTAATACCTCTGTCGGCATGAGCTGCAAATCAGGCCTCATGTGAATGCGGTATATTACCCCAGTCTGAGTGCTAAACAGATATTTTGCGCATTTGGCCTTTTTTTCGCATGTCACTGCATGCACACACCGATCACACCATTGTCGATTTCACCTTTATTCAGCCAGATACAGAATCGTATATATGTTTCAGGCGTCCTAAAGAGCTTACTGTGAACAATTCAGATAGAAGTTACATTTATAAACTCCCAATATTCCTTGCTATATTTGCAGGTAATTGGTTCTTTTCATGCTGAGCTACTTTTATAACGGTACACATAATCGTAAATGCACAGAAAAATAATATCTTTAAAATCCTTATTATTTTTTCTAGTAGTGGCTACTATATTTATGTAAATAATAACTGTGTTCTTTCTCGTGTTCTGAATCTGCATCGAAGTGGGGGACGGGAGTGACAATAAATTGACAAGAAAAAATACGGTTAGCCCTTTATGGGATTCGAACCCGATCGAGACATGCACGAAGTTCAAAAATAGTGCGCTCTTATCCATTACACTACCGCGCCATGCGACAGCCGTGTCATGCTGAATTATCCCATTTAATGTTCAGCACTCCACGTGAAAGTATACATCTAATAAAGTTTTAATTTTACATATGAAGCCAGTCGAGAACCAAAATTATCTTTGGACAACTACTCGATATTGACTCAAGATACACTCTTTTGTAAAGTTTGTTTTGGTTCTCGATTGGCCTCATATGTTTATAGAGAAAATAAGGTAGTTATTTTACCCCAAAACAGACGATTTTGCACGAATACACTTCTTCAATGGGTTGTTATTCAAGAACGCCAAGACCTAGTGCCTGACAATTACTCTGAACATACAACATAATATTCTTTAAGCTAACGGAAAAATTTCTTTCGTACGCGATATTTCATTTTGGCACTCCAAACCGCACCTCATGGGGCCAAATCCTCATCAAACCGCGCCAGGTCCTTTCTCATGTACATGCACAGCAATTGGCCTACATGCATGCACAAAAAAAATCACTCTTGAGGTCATACACTAAACGCCATCTAAACACCATAACCATTTCTTACTATTTTTTTGTTAATTTTTCAAATCGACAGATTTCCAGAAAATCAAATTATATTGGCCTCAAGACAAGTTCTCTGTTGTTGTTGTTGCGGGATTCGTGTGTGTTTCTGCAACATCGTCGGGACTCCTCTACGGATTCAACTGCAGCCTGACCCTCACTTCCCACTTTTTCAGCAGGGTCACTCAGTGTTTATTTGACAACAGGCTGCAGAAAAAAGCTTGAATGTTGCTGTGTTTACATCGTTTTCAGCAGTTTGGAAATGTCACACACGAGCGGACTAATAAATAGTGTGGAGCGTCTGATGCGGAGATGTCCGAGGTAAAAATACCCACGGGGGTAATTCAACGCACAGGATGGACATTTTCTAACAAATTTTTCAACACAATTGGCAGTCTGCCATAAGATATTGTCGTCGTGATCGATGGTCCATTTTTCAACACTTTGTTTGCAAATGCAGCTTCATGCACGCTGTGCACCTGCCGATCAAAATTTAAGTGCACCGTAGAAAAAATACATGCATTTGTGCATGTGTGCACCGTTAATTTCGAGCCTTGCACATGTATCAATAAGACAGCAAAACTAAGGGACACAACTCATTTTTCAAAACCTGTAACTTTAATACACTGATTGTGCCCACTGTAGTCTAGAGAAAGCATGCGGTGGGGGCGTGGCTTTATTTCACTTCACCATTCATATTGTTTGATTTCCCAGATTGACATTTCGCATGCCGTGAAGCGGTATAGCTTGTGTTTTTCTTGTATTTATTTTAATAAGGGACAGTCTACAAGAAAGTGGTAAACTTTCTCACATAAATCTTATCATATTAAGTCTTACAATATTTATCATATATGATATTTGGGTTAAATCCGTCATATTAAGCAGTCTTTCGTTTCTGTAAATCAGAGGAGTGCTATAAATCACACTCCTAAAATGAGTGAGGCGAGTGATCGCACTCCTGAAATTACTATCCTAGCACTTCAGGCCCCGGTCCAGGGGCCGCCTAGTCCCCGGAAGCTCAAGAGGTCCTAGAGTGCTGGAAATGCATTCTGAGCCATTTCCAGCAAATAAATCTGCAAATTCTCCCAAGGTTACATTTTTGTCCTCATTTAATGTGTTTTTTTTAAATTGATGGACATTCCAATTGCAATTATCTGAAGTTATATACATGTACAAGAGACATGTGCCCCCTTGTCTACACTGTCTGTCCAGTCATGCTTTGTGCTATTATGACAAATAAATTCCACAGCAGCAAAACTTTACAGAGCTCCGCGATATCATTATGTTAATTTGATACAGCATTTTCCAGACGGAACCTCGGATATGAAGCGATTTTCTTCAGAAATTCTTTATGGACGACAACTTGCTTTGGAATATCAAGTCTGATAATAAGATCAAATCAAAACTTGTGCAAAATGAATACCTAAAAAAAAATCTTTCGATCGTGACGTTTGTTTCAAACAGTGTATTAAAAGTTCATTGCAACGCACGTAAATCAAAACATGGCGCCTGCTAACACCGGCGGGTAAAACAAAAATTTATTCGGATCTTAGTACGGAATAATCTTTCTGGTTCAGCTATGATTTCGCCGCTAGGTTTTGTCGAACAGACTGATATATTCAGGAATATATATTAGCGCTTTCGAAAACAATATATTTGAATAGTCGTTGGCGATATATTCAACATCTACTTCAAACATCACATCAAAGGGACGATCGGACTCTGCGACTTCGCTGCTAGAATTACGATTTTGTATTTCCCCAAATAGTCAAGGAATTTACCGCCGAACACAGAAGAGTTCCTATTTTCGTTTCGTGAATGCGTGATGAATTATCGACTTGTATTTTAAAAAAAAATACGCATTGGGGTTTGGGGAGCAGGACTTTTCTAGGTGCGCGATCAATCGCGCGCCTTGAAATGAAATTAGGCGGGCGATGGTGCACGCGAGCGATCGCTCGCCTCAAAAACGAATGACTGATTAAGCATTATTAAACATGCCCTGTAACCCCTGACCACGTGGCATTGTAAGGGCATATTGTGTAAAACGTGGTTAACTGTTTAATAAATGCCCAGTGGTTCGTCCAGGGCTTAACTGAAAAAAAAAATACACCGACATGAAAGAAGCCAGAACATTGATCCAGTAGTGAGCCAACATTAATTACGAATATGAATTAACTCCGCTTTCCTAAAAACTTGATGATCCAAAATAGTTGTCAACTTGACTAAATGATAAAAGCTGTTTTTTTAACTCGACTCAATGATCCAATGAATGACAGCACTAGAAATCTTGATATATTGGCTCATTTTTTGGCTCCGCAAGACATTTTGACTCACAACTGGATCTTATCAAGGCAGATTCGACAAAAAACACAAAACATATGAATCAATTTTGGATCATCAAATATTCTGACTTGCTATCTGGCTCACCATTGGCTCATGTATGGCTCATTCATTGCCTAAGCTACAAAACATTAGATAAAACTGGATCAAATTATTTGTAGTGTAAGAGTGTCCAGTCCCTATCTTCTAACCCAGCTAGGATGCTTGCTTTTCTCCACATTGGGGACAAGTGTCCGTCCTTAGTTGCAATAGAAAAGGATATAAAAAGGAATACTAATCACCAGGACATTCTTATCCATCACACCGACCATCACACCGACCTCTTTACTCGAGATGACGCATTGAGTCTGCTATACCACTCGGGTTCATTATTCACTGGTCACCTTTTGTTTTTGGTATTATTATTCTTCCGCCATATTTTATGTTGCTCGTACAGTCAACACCGATGTCGCTGAAACTTCACATGGTGATTGAGCCATATGGGAATTGATGCATATCCCCCAATGAAGCCGATTGGCCAAAAGCTCCGGCAGCCATCTTGGATTTAGCCAAAAACCTTTGAAAATCTTCTTGTCCTGAACCGCTAAACCGATTAACGCGAAAAACTTGGCACACATGTTCGATGGATCTGGGGCTCTCAAAATCCTATTCGAAATTTCGCTGCGTAAAACAAAATGGCCGCCATTGACCAATCAAAATTGTCGGATTTTTAAATTACGGATTTGGATTTTGCTCCTAGGTCACGTGGTTTGGCCGCCATCTTGAATTTTGTCGAAAACGGAACCCATATTGTGCCGGCTATAGCTCTGGAACTATGAAAGGTACAGCATTGCAGTTTGTTGAATTATATTGTCCAGGAGCAGCTCTTTCGGAAGTATGTTAACCATTTCCACCTACAATGTGTAGCTTCAATAGTTTTCCCGCTATTCTCCATCGAAATTCACCCAAATTGGTCAATTATCGGATTTTCCAGTAACAGATTTCGATAGCGGAAGTGACTATATGTATGTTATGGGACTAATCAATGCTGAATATGGCGGATTCAAGGTGGTTGAGCCTATTAGATCTAATGCATATTCAAAGCCGCCGATTGGCCGAAATGTTCGGCGGCAATCTTGGATTTTCCCTAAAACACAGTCTAAGATCGTCTCTGGAACCGCTGAACTAATCGACATGAAACTTGCTACACATGATCGATGGGCCGAGGTCTTTTAAAATAAATCTAGAGAGGTTGCAGATGAAGTGATCAATGAATCCCTAAATCTAGCTTGTCTGGACTGTATCTTGTCCCCCTACCATGCCTACATTGCCGCTTGCGGCTATATTTTATTTTTGTGTTTTGGATCTGTTTGATATGATAGTTGATTCGATTAATGATACAATTTACAGAGGTGAAGGGGTCACAGATAAATAAATACACGTCGTGCTGTGTCTGGCATGTCTGGGGCATAACGGAATTGAAAACTAGCAGTGATAGTTTTATCTCAGTTATCACAATGGGCAGGTTGGTCGGCATATTGTAGATCTTAGAAGTATAATGAAGTAACGATCCAAGGTATAGCTGACAAATTTTATTTACTTTTGTTGCTTGTTCACATTGATCAATACACCTGTACTCATAGAAATGTTTAAATGATCAGTGTATTGCCTCAAGTATGTATTTGATATTCAAGCTTCTCCTCTCCCCACAACGTGTACGACTGTCAAACACCAAACTCCGTGTGACCATGTTATGAATTCCAGATTATCAACAAACCATTTCCCAAGAGCGAATATGTCGGTATATTGAGGAGAGTCCCACTATCCAGGCGTCGGGGAGGCTAATCAGCGATATGAACCTGGAGACGACTAGTTTCTTGATCACTTGTGTATTTGCTTGTACTATAAAGTGCATTTACTGTGAGATCATTAAGCTGGAAAAAGTCTCAAGTCATCTACAACACGAGGGTCTCGTCGATCCTTTCTAATATGGCCGGCAACTCTTCGAGAGGAATTTACCTGTATTTATCCTTGACGACTAAACACAGATCAACACGGAGTTTCCTTCGAACTGTGCAAGATGTAACAGGTATGTATGTGTGTGCTGAAATATATTGCATTTTTTAATCCATTGTTTAAACACCCCCTACATCCGACCGTCGCCAGCCGGTGAAACGGTGGTCAGCCAGTGGGGCTATTTTCGCAATACAGGCGAGCATGGCGAGGGGGTGTTAGCAATTTGGATTTCTTTCACACATCTTGTGAGGTTATGGGCAATATTAATGGATATTCATTCATGGAAGATAAAAGCCGTCATTTTAATCGTTCGGTTATGTACCAGAACGCATTGTACTTAAAGATATCATACGAACACGGAGAGCAATGTGGTTTTCGAGCGAAGTTTCGTTTTAAAGTTGTTCGTATCGCTAATAACTGACACTAATCAGTACATATTATCATGCGTAATTATTCCTTATTCAATGCTCTTTGTATGTGACTCAAACTTCAATGAATTTAATTCGCGTAAGTGCTGATATTATTGGAAAAATTCACACCATATGCATCTATCCAGGCTACGGTGAACAGCATCAAGAAAAGTACGTAGCATGCTCGTGCTGTTCACCGTAGCGTGGATAGATGCACACGGTGTGACTTTTTAATTATTATCAATGCTTACGCCAATTAAATCTATCGAAGTTTGGGTGACATGCAAAGAGCATTGAATGGGGAATAATTACGCATGATAATATGTATCGATAAGTGTCAGTAATTAGCGATAAGAACAGTTTGAAAACGAAACTTCGCTAGAAAACAGCATCACTCCGCGTGTTCCTACGATATCTTTAACATACAAGGCGTTCTAATATGTAACCGAACGATTGAAATGACGACTGTTGTTTCCCATGAATGAATATCCATTAATATTGCCCATAACCTCAGGAGAAATGTGAAAGAAATCCAAATTTCTAACACCATCTCACCTGTGTTGCGAAAATAGCCTCATTGTCTGACCATCGTTTCACCGGCTGGCGACGGTCGGATGTCGGGGGTGTTAAATCACTAGTCATGCTAGTAGGAAAGCTTTATGTCTGGGTTCATTTGTCCATTGTCACTTGTCTGGTCACCAAAATCTCTCTGGCTTTACTGATAAGAATACTGATCAGCGATACAGATTTGATATGTTTGGAACATCATGACGTCTTGCCGGCTTCATTGAAAACAGTTAACCGCTTCTCTCTTGCCTATGTTTATGTATACTGTGATTGTCTTTTTGAAATTGGTGCTAACATTAATTGTTATATGGAGTATGGAATAGGTCCTTGGATTATGGACGCAGATATTCTTTAATGGACGACGGCTGAATTATGAATGATGGACCAGAAGCTTGTAATTTGTCTAGAAAGCTCTAATAGGATGTCTGTTCACACCCAGTAAATTGCAGAATTCCCTTGAATGGTGAGGGCAATCTATCTTCTACAAGAGCTGTCAGTCTGATACAATTATCTTTTTCTAGCAGTCAAACTAGAATAGAGAAATAGAGTAACAATGTCCCACACACAAAATATTTTCTTTCTGAATTCTGTGCTCCAATTTTGAGTCATTTCAGTGGTATCGATAATCATTCCCCTTAAGCAGACTGCTGATGACTCCTGTCCAACATTCAAGTTAATCTGACCATAATAAAGAAGGAATGCTGGCGAACTGACTTGGAGAAATCAGGATAATTTTGCTTGATGACGATGCTTGGCCATATTCACATCCTAATGTCCCCAAGAAAAGCCTGGTGATTCGCCATTTTATTTAATTATCTCATTTATCGTTTGTTGTAGAAAAATTATTAGTTCATTTTGGACAAATCGACTATTGGCAATTTTTCGTAAAATTCTATTTTATAGCAAGGTTGATAATCGGGTTACATGCAGACCATACAATATCCCATATTATACAGAAATAAGCCTGGTGATATCAAAATTGTATTTTGTACTTTGGATGTTGAGGTTATGCTACATGCCCCTTCTCTCGAGATATCATAAAAATAGTCCAGTGGACTCCTATCCCCCTCGGTTATCAGTTATTGTCTAAACTCAGCAATCATGCATTGCATAAGATTTAGCATCATGTAGGTTAACACAAATGTGATCTAGTAGGGTTGACTGTAGTTTTCTCATTTTAGAAGTTGAGCCAGGACATCTTTTTTGGATAACGACTCTAAAACGAATATTACGGATTAAGAATACTGATCAGCGATACGGATTTGATATCTTTGGAACATCATGATGTCTTGCCGGCATCATTGAAAACTGTTGATCGCTTCTCTCTTGCAGGAAACAAGCCTAGATGTTTATGTATACTATGATTGTCTTTTTGAATTTGGTGCTAATACTGTTATATGGAAAATGGAATAGGTCTTCGGATTATGGACGCGGATATTCTCTAATGGACGACGGCTGGATTATGAATGACGGACTAGACGCTTGTAATTTGACATGGTCTTAATTGATGGGGATTTTTTTGCACTGAGGTTCTAGTACAGCATGACCAAACTCTTAGCTCTAAATATACTCTTCTATACAGCTAGTAATCTAATCAAGTTATTTGATCTTGGAAATATAGATCAAGGTCAGTCATCTTCAACAATATTCTGGTCTATAACTTAATTGCATATGGAACATGAATTCGGAGATCTTATATAGACTTAACATATATAATTTGACCTTTATAAAATAGATCAAGGTCAGTGATATTCAATAGATTCCTGGTCCATGCATAGATCTGTGGTATAAATTTGGACAATATAATCCTTCATGGAATAAAGTACTAAACAGAATCGAACCTGGATAAAATAGGTTCAGGTCTTTCTACTGGGATAGGCTTCTAGTCAATCACCATTGCCTATATGTAATATGAACTTGAAGACCCTAGGTTTAATTCTTCAAAAAAAATATAGCGAATACTATAATTTGACCTTGGTAATATAGGTCAAGGTCAGTCATCTTCGGCACACCTCTGGACCATTGGCAGATGTATTCGTGGTGTTAATTAGGAAAGTATAGCTATATTTCTTTATGTTATATCATAACAGATAGTATATTACCTTAAAAACATAGGCCAAGGTCAGTCAATTAGGATAGGATTCTGGCCAATCATCAGTTGCATTTGTGATATGAATTTGAAGACCCTAACTTTAATCCTTCCAAAAATAATACAAGAATTTTAGCTTGATAAAATAGGTCAAGGTCGGTCATTTTGAATAGACCTCTGACCCTTCAACAGATGCAAATCTGATATTAATTTACAATGCTTGGCCTTAATCCTTCATGTCCACAAGAAAGATGGACAGGCAGACGGACAGGTAGACAGATGAGCCGACGACGACAATAAACTGCGAGCATTGCCCGAAGAGGGTGAAAACTACATTTCGGTGTCATCATGGGGAACAGGCTCCAAGGTGGTTCATACATTGAATAGCACTCACCGAAGAGCAATATGAAAATGTTGTGTTGTAATTACACTGATCTAATCATAATTGTGATGTTACTATATCGGAAAAAGTGGATATAAAAATATATTCACCTGTTGGTCGGCCGGTATCTCCTTTCGCCAAACCAATGGCACTCTCTGCTCGAGATACGATATCTATCAATCCGCCAATGTTGGCGTCACTTAACATGTCTTTCAAAGCTGTATACTCTCCAAGTTTGATTACCCCCAAGATTTCTAATTTCTCTAAAAGGCCGATCATCGTAGTACATTGGAATGCTTCTCCCGTGGCCAGGTATTGTTTAGTCATGGTCTTGAAACGTCGGAATTCGTCTGTGTCAGGAGCAATCTCTAGATCCAGGTCGATGAACAACTTTCGATGTAGACGCTTGGATTCCATCGTATCATCACTCATCTTGAGCAAGGGAGGTAAGCCTGTTTTCCGTATATTTTATATCCGTCGAATCTAAAGTAATAGATACAATGTACACATGTTGTAATATAAGGGGCACAATGTATAGAGTGTGTAACTTTGAAACGTTGTGTAGAAGATTAATGTATACAATTTTCTTATGTAACATTCAACTTAAACTTTTGGTTTCGCGTGCACCTCTTCAAAATTTCTCGCAAAAATGTAGTAGTGAAACGTTAAATGCAATAGTTATGGTATAGTAGAACGTTAAATCCCACTCACTCGCTATCATCAGCCTGAACAGATATCCTGATCTGGCGATATCATTAGTTTGAAAAGATACCCAGACCTGGAGATATCATTAGACAGAAGAGGTACCCTGACGTGAACAAAATAATATCAGCTCGAGCAGATACTTGACCTGGAGATATCGTCAACCTGAGCAGATAACCTGATCTAGAGATCAGTCTAAACAGATATCCAGAGCTGGAGATATCATCAGCCAGAAAAGGTACCCTGACATGAAAAAATAATATCAGCTCGAGCAGATACTTTCAATTGGGGATATCACCAGCCTGAACAAGCACCCTCACCTGGAGAGCTCATCAACCTAAACAAGTACCCCGACTTGAACAAGTACAATTTCTTTGATGCGGATTTAGACCTTGTGTGTTGAACAAATACATTCAACTAGAAACAAGTACCCTGATCTGGAGATATCATTAGACTGAAGGACCTGGACATATCAGGAATCTGAACTGGTACTCTGACCTGGAAATATCATCAACCTGAACAATTATTTTGACCAGCAGATATCATCGGCCTGAACAGAGTAAGCAGACCTGATATTATCAGCCTAAATGGATGGCATGACTTGGTGACATCTTCAACCTGAACAAATACCCTGTCTCAGATATCCTCAGCCTGAATAGATACCTTAATCTGGTGATATCTTCAACCTTGTCCGGGTTATCGCCAGGTTAATCCAACCGGCACATATCATCAACCTGAACAGATTGACTAAAGTCTGCCGGTATTGACATATATAATGTCGCTATCCTGGATAAGTATAAGTTACATATACATTCAGCCCAGCAAGCTCATAACTTTCTCACACGGACAGACTATATACTTTCAAAGATAAGAGCTAACCATATATCACATAACCTACACGTATAATAATCAATTATACACCTGACCATATATCACATAACCTACACGTATAATAATCAATTATACACCTGACCATATATCACATAACCTACACGTATAATAATCAATTATACACCTGACCATATATCACATAACATACACGAGCCAATCAATTATACACCTGACCATATCACATGTTGCCACGTATAATAATCAATTATACACCTGACCATATATCACATAACCTACACGTATAATAATCAATTATACACCTGACCATATATCACATAACCTACACGTATAATAATCAATTATACACCTGACCATATATCACATAACATACACGTATAATAATCAATTATACACCTGACCATATATCACATAAGCTACACGTATAATAATCAATTATACACCTGACCATATATCACATAAGCTACACGTATAATAATCAATTATACACCTGACCATATATCACATAACCTACACGTATAATAATCAATTATACACCTGACCATATATCACATAACCTACACGTATAATAATCAATTATACACCTGACCATATATCACATAACCTACACGTATAATAATCAATTGTACACCTGACCATATATCACATAACCTACACGTATAATAATCAATTATACACCTGACCATATATCACATAACCTACACGTATAATAATCAATTATACACCTGACCATATATCACATAACCTACACGTATAATAATCAATTATACACCTGACCATATATCACATAACCTACACGTATAATAATCAATTATACACCTGACCATATATCACATAAGCTACACGTATAATAATCAATTATACACCTGACCCTATATCACATAAGCTACACGTATAATAATCAATTATACACCTGACCATATATCACATAACCTACACGTATAATAATCAATCATACACCTGACCATATATCACATAACCTACACGTATAATAATTAATCATACACCTGACTATATATCACATAACCTACACGTATAATAATCAATTATACACCTGACCATATATCACATAAGCTACACGTATAATAATCAATTATACACCTGACCATATATCACATAACCTACACGTATAATAATCAATTATACACCTGACCATATATCACATAACCTACACGTATAATAATTAATTATACACCTGACCATATATCACATAACCTACACGTATAATAATCAATTATACACCTGACCATATATCACATAACCTACACGTATATTAATCAATTATACACCTGACCATATATCACATAACCTACACGTATAATAATCAATTATACACCTGACACTGTTTCTTCTTTCTCCCTGTTCGGCAGCCCCACCCCTAATCCGATTGACTCTCCAGGTCAGAATCCACATTTTAAGTAGGCCTACCATAATATCCCAGACAGGTCAGTGAGACATGTTTGATCGGTCAAAGTACTGGATGACATATGTTTTCTGTAATGTGTTGTTTTTGTGTTTTTATTTTATAGACGGACCGACAGATGTATTTTATGTTAAATATAAGTGAGAATGATACTCACGCTCAGTTTGTGAAGGATAAGCTGAACGAGACGAGACTTTTATCGATGAGCAAAGAGAGATCTTCGAGCCGGTGTCAGACCTGACTTATCTGACCTGTATATATTGATACGTGTAGATGTTAATTCGAATATTTTTTGAACACACCCACCCGTGGTTTTGTATATATGTGGAAAACTTTTGTACATATATGTAAAATTCTTTTGGACATATGTGAAATGTTTAATTTATGTAAAAATGTTGATGTGTAAAAATTTTTCACATATGTCTTAAACTTTTCCACATATGTCTAAAATCTTGTTTTTACACATATGTGGAATCCTTTTGTACATACGTACAAATCTGTTCAACATATGTGGAATAATCGGTTGAATACTAAAATAGTTTGCCATAACCAGGTGTACGTTAAGCAGGAGTTTGTTTGCTGGTTAATCAGAAAAACAAAGGTCATTATCACAGATGATCAAACATTTGGAGATCCTCTTTTAAGATAGATATATATATTTGAGAGATACAAAACTGGCAAATATCGCTGCAGACTGGTGACAATCATTCTGAGGAAGACAACTAGTGATCTACTTCATAAACAGCACAGGTGGGGGAGGTTGCGCAGTAATCCGTGCCCACGAAGGATTGCTGGACTAGAGGGTTTAGGTTAGCAAGTGCAAACATTTTTCAGGAGACATCTTGCGACCATTTTCTCCCCTTTCTATTCAGTGTGTCAGCCCACATACATGACTTATGGGGATTTTCATCAATATTCTATCTATGACGAATCAGTTATATCTGGCTGAATGCAGATATCTGGCCGAATATACATGTAGATATCTACATGACTGAATATGGATATCTGACTGAATATAGATATCTGACTGAATATAGATATCCGAATGTATATAGATATCTGACTGTATATAGATATCTGACTGAAAATGGATATGAATCTGACTGCATATAGATATCTGAACGAATGTATATATCTGGCTGTAGATAGATATGACTAAATATAGATATCTGGCTATATATTGACTGAATGTAGATATCTGGCTGTATATAGATATCTGACTGAAAATGGATATTTGACTGCATATAGATATCTGACTGAATGTAGATATCTGGCTGTACATAGATATCTGACATTATATATATATATATCTGACTGCATGTAGATATCTGACTGTATATAGATGTCTGACTGGATGTAGATATCTGGCTGTATATAGATATCTGAGTGTATGTAGATATCTGGCTGTATTATAGATATCTGACTGAATGCAGATATCTGGCTGCATATGGATATCTGACTGAAAATGGATATCTGACTGTATATAGGTATCTGACTGAATATAGATATCAGGCTATATTATAGATATCTAACTGAATGTAGATATCTGGCTGCATATGGATATCTGACTGAAAATGGATATCTGACTGTATATAGGTATCTGCCTGAATATAGATATCAGGCTGTATTATAGATATCAAACTGAATGTAGATATCTGGCTGCATATGGATATCTGACTGAATATAGATAACTGGCTGAATATAGATATCAGACTGAATATAGATATCTGACTGGATATAGATATCAGACTGAATATAGATATCTGACTGGATATAAATATCTGGCTGAATGTAGATATTTTTCTGAATATAGCTGTCTGACTGGAGAGGGAGATATATATATATATATATAGTACCACATACATCCCCTATAAACATTAATAGACAATAGTTTCACACTCTTGTAAGCCAAGGAGGTCTAGGACAAAAGTAAGTGACGTCAGTCTTCTTTCTCTGACATGTTAAATTTACGGAGATTAGAGGTGATAGATATTAATAGATATCTTATAATATTCTAAAGATCAGAATAAGCGGAGAACGGAAAAGAGACTCATGGGACATAGGCTGACCAAATTATGGGGCAGGTTGATCAAAGAGCAGCTGCTCAACGATCTGTCCATCATATTACTAAATATTAACAGAATAATCAATGTTTGCGAAGTCTGAGAACATGACAAGATGATAGTGTCTTATACCAATGGCCAAGAAAGATCAACATTTCGGCAGTATGTAAAACAGAACCATTAACTCCGTGTCATAGTATCCAGAAGTATGTCTTGTTTTACTTTACTGGATGTGACTGTCTACATTTGTGTCTTCAAAGGTCAGATATGAGGTGTCATTTGTCACTTTGTTCCTACGAAGTAGGCTACAGATCGCAAATTGTCCGGTAATGAGTGAGTCAGTCAGTCCATCTGAATCCCTTCGTCGGCAAAATAAGGAGAGCCGTTGACATTATAACCTTGATTTTTGGCATGAACGAGCATTAGGGCATTGTTACCAGCTAGTACTGATCTGAAATCATTCTGATTAAAGTTAGATTGATAATTAACACTTCAGTATATTGTTATATATATGTAAGCTGTAGCCTGTAACGTGTATCCTATTTCACATCCAAACATGTCATCATTGCCAAGAAAACTGTAGTCCGTTTTGCTCCAGCGTTTTATCGCATTTAATGAGTAGGCCTATCAGTTACTCTCCGGCTAAAAATACCCTACTGCATATACCCTCAAAAATTCAGCGCTGTTTGCACAACGAAGCTGAGGTGGTTTAACGTTTATCATAAAGAAAATCACCGATCAACTGCCATAGAATATAATGTGAAACAAGGAAACTGGAATAGTACATTCATCAGATTGCCGATACCCAAAATGTGTTGTCTCATATATCTAGATAACAACGTGATGTAGAGACGCTATTTATTCGTCTTTGTACCGGCTATGCTCAGGAGAATCACATAGAATCATTATTATCTTGTGCATAGAAGGTGTTGGTCTCGAGTTGAATTACCGTAAACTACATAAATGCTACCTTTCTATACTATAGTACTATATATAAAAAATTTGGTGTATTGTTGGGAAAATAATGTGATTTAAAAAGTTGTTTTGATCCTGGACAAGGGCACTAAAAACCACTAAAGAGATGTAGATGTATTTTCACACGTAAAGCTTGAAATCTAGTGAACCTATATTATTCAATCTGTTTCCTTTAAAAAAAAAATGTAAAATTAAATCGGTGATCGTTATTTATTTTGGAATGAAGGCGCATTAGGAGACTGTTACCAACAAGTTCTGAGCTGACCTATTTTTGATGGAAATTTCTGGTGATTTTTTGATGAAAATCAGTGGCGATTCTGACTTGGGTGGTGCCCATCTTAATATAGGCAGGATTTCAACTGGGGGTGGGGGTTTCCAAGAGTTCAGTTCGCGTTCGAGTCCTATAGTCCGTCCATTTTAATTAGTCGTCTACTTTGGAGCTTGTCAATAATCAGCAAATAACTCTGCGTAAATTTTCTTTTTTGCATCGTGTAGAACAAACATATCTCTACAAATGACTACCATTTCTCTGTGATATCGATAAAATATCACGCTTGAGATAACTTTTAAATTCTCTCCATATGAAACTCCACTACACCTACAGTTGTTTCATGTACCGGAACTCAATTACATAGAGAGACGTCATAATGTATTCGTGTTGTCTAGCACAAAGGTCAACAATGCCGTGTGCGGTCATAGAGGTGTGTTCGGTTTAACATTCGGCAATTTCATTAGGCATGGAATATAAGCGACATTCTCACAGAACGCCTGTTATTACTGTATTCGGCCTCAATGACCTTTGTGCTAGTGAACATGAATACATTATGACGTCTCCCTATGTAATTGAGTCC